>SJYA01002186.1:1626672-1662077 GCA_006410615.1 Neotragus moschatus
GGGGGGTGGGGGGGGGTTGGGGAAGGGAACAGGAAATCATTTGCTGGTGGTTGACCAAGCCCCCAGTGACTTCTCAGAGTTACAAAACTGCCACCAACAGTCACAGCAGTTCCTGGAGAACGAAAAGCTTGGGGTCGGCCAGAAGGCACCTGTAGTGACATCACGGGGCAGCGCAGTGGAAAATATACAATCTCCAAGGGCCCATTTCCCCCTCTGTGAACACAGAGTGCTAGAAAGCTAATTATAGCCACCACACCCCCAACCCCCAAAGAGGGCAGTGGACACTCACAAGCGCCTTGGCTGTTTGTCATGTTTCTCCCTCTATTGACTGGGTAGCTCCAGCCACAGCTCACACATGCGGCAGAGCCCACAGGATCCAGATGGCCTACTGGGGTGTGGGGGTGGGGAGAGGATTCCCATTCCTGAGAATCCTGAGCGGAGATGTCCGCTCCTGCAAGGACATTTCTTCCACAGTGACAGGTCCTTTAGCTTCTGATGGGATGCTGTGGGTAGGATCACTTTCTTAGGAGTGGTAGAGGGACCCAACACTCCCACTCTCAGTCCAGTCTGTAGCCATTCCCAGGCAGGCAATGAAGATTTTTGGAAAGTAGGTCTTGGAAGGGAAGAGAGGGAAGGGGAGAGAGAATCTTCCTGTCGCTGGGCTGTGCTCGCTTCTGCTGAGACTGCAGGGAATCTGGCAATATTGGAAGGTTATCCTGGGACCTGAGAGAGTAGAGGGCTCTGCCACACGGAGGCAGCCAGGCCCAGGCTGAGAGGTAGCCTTGAGGGAACCCCACGAGACTGGGCTGGACCTAAGAGGCGCCCTGATCCTGAGAGGCTGCTCAAGTCTTGCGCAGCTTGTTACACTGTGGCCTCAGCTGTGCTACGGGAAACTCGGGTGGAACCTGTCTCTCTACTTGGGCGGGGGGTGGGCAGGAGGAGGAGGAGGAAAAGGAGTCTGTAATCGACTTGACTTCCTCTGTGATCCACACAAATGAGGAGGTTGGCCAGCCATGTCTTTCACTGTGAGGAAAGGGGAGAGTTTTTCCTTTTATCCACACCCCCATCCCCTTCCCCCTCAACCATTCTGGGACACAGCCTGTTCTGATACCCAAAGATCTGGATATCCGGACTTCACAGAGAATTTTATCCCATTGGGCTATATTCCAGTTGTGTTATCTGCCCAGTGAAGAGATTATGTGTCTAGAACCCAGACTTCTCTATGGAGCAGCCAAGACTGGAAGGGAAGAGTCCCTAGGCCTCAAAAGATGAAAGGGCCTCATAATGGCCCCGGAGAAGGCAGTGGCACTCTACTCCAGTTCTCTTGCCTGGAAACACCCATGGAGAGAGGAGCCTAGTGGGCTGCAGTCCATGGAGTCGCTAAAGTTCGGGCACGACTGAGCGACTTTCACTTTCACTTTTCACTCTCATGCATTGGAGAAGGAAATGGCAACCCACTCCAGTGTTCTTGCCTGAAGAATCCCAGGGATGGAGGAGCCTGATAGGCTGCCATCTACAGGGTCGCACAGAGTCGGACTCGACTGAAGCAACTTAGCAGCAGCATAATGGCCCAAGACTCAGGGTGGACAGGGAGCCCTTACTGTGGTTCAGCACCAACCCTACTCGTGTCTCCAGAATCCCGTTCCTCTATGGGTTCTCACCAGCTCCAGCTTGCTGCCACCCCCACACAGCTTTTCTGCCCCAACAGGGGAACAGTGTGACACGACCATAAAATTCCACTTCCAAACCCCCTCTCTGTGGCCCCCAGTGCTTCTAAACCCCACGCAGAAGGTGAGAAAGTAGTAGAGAGGGAAGAAAAGCCTCTGAATCCTGGCCATTCTTGGAATGTTTCCAAAGGAGCAGGAAATATAATTATGAGTACAATTCATGGGGTTGAACTCCAGGAGCCCAAGTCTTTGAGGGAGGGGTGCTGACTCTGTGGCAAATGGTCCCCAAACTAGAGGCTGAAGGCCTCTCTCTCTCTCTGTGGTTTGCAGAACCTGGCAATGGTTGGGAAGCCATATGTTGTATTCTGAGATTCAAGCATAAACTTCTGCTGGATGTTTGGATTTGGGTTTTTTAATTATTCCCTGTTTCAAAAAAGAGAGAGGAAAAAAGGAGTGTGTGTGTGTGTGTGTGTGTGTGTGTGTGTGTGTATGTGTGCACGCTTTGAAGGAGGGGAGGGGAGCAGGAGGAGGAGAGGAGCAATATCATGGACTTTCTGATCAGTGTTTCTCCCACGAGATGTGCTGTTTCTCCTTGCAAAAGATGGAGTCAATGGCCCTCAACAACAGCTCAGCCAAAACCCCACCAGTCACAGGTGCCTACTGTTCCAGAAGCTTCCTGGATGGTCGCTGCCAAAGCACAAAAAACCAGTGTGTGCCCTGTCTCCTTCCTCATGGACAATGATAGCAGAGTGAAGACTCCTGCAAGAGGCAGCCATCTTCCCCAACGGCAGTGAGTCCAAGTCAAGAAGTTATACACACCGTCCCCCCCCACCCCGCCAACTGCCAATCTGGAAGTTAACCTCCAGAACAACTCTATGGTGTGGCTACTATTATTATGCCCATTTTACAGATGAGCAAAGGAGAGGTACGTCATTTGTTCAGTTATGCAAATAGTAAGAGGGATCCAGAGTCAGGCTCAGGTGTGCCTGGCACTTCTGCTCTTAACCACTATCCCACCCTGCCCCTGTCATCAGCTGGCATGGCTTCGCTGTGAGCAAGGCTAGAAGGAGGAAACACATTGGTCAAGTGTTTGAGCTTAAAATCTGCCAGCATTAGTATCTCCAGTTTTCTGTTGAATACATTTGTCCCAAGTCACACCATGAAGCACCAGCACAGCAAGATTCAGAGTCAGCACCAAGTGTGACCCTGTGCTTTCTCCTTTTCATCATGCTGTCTTTGGACCAGACTCCTGGAGGAAGGGATCTGCCTCTCAACTGCTTCAAGTGTTAAAGTGAAAGTAGAAGAGGAAACTCGGAAATTTCTCTTAAATATCCCTTATGCATGTTTTGCTGCGACCTGGAGAAAGACTTGAACCTGAGTGCCAGTCGGTAGCCATTTTAGGGAGGTGGATTTGTGAAGAACTTCCTAATCGTGCAATGTATCCAGAGACAGAATGGATCATCTTGAAAGGTGGAGAGCTCCCCGACCATGGGGGGCTGGGTGTTCCCAGCACAGTCCTGATGAACATTTGGTGGTATTCCCTTGACAGAGGGAACTTGCAGGGATTGCTCTTGCTTTGGCTGTCCAGTATCTGAGCACCGTTCTTATTAGGGGGCATCTTAATAAGGGTGAGGGGGAGCCCCCTACGTAAGCGATGGGACAGGTGTTCTCTTCTGACTTTCTGTCAGATGATATCCAGACAAATGACCTGGACTTACCAATCAACTCCTCCAGTTAAGGACCTGGAGCCTTAAAGGAGTGACCCCAAGTACAGAGATGATGGCAGCAGGGTCCTTGGTTCCTGTTTTCAGAACCTGGTCACCCAGGTTCCAGGCCAGTGCCATGAGCTACACAGAATCTGTTTTGTTACCAGCCAGACATAGTAGATCAGGTTACCGAGCTGGCCACACATCTGGGTTACCAGTGCACTCAGTCAAAATACACCTTCCACATCCCCAGGTCCACCAAGACCTAGTGCATCAGAGTCTTCAAGGGAACACTCTGAACATCACTATTTTTTCAAAACTCCCCAGGTGATTGTGACATGTAGCCAGATTTGTTAGCGACTAGAATAGTAAATTCTAAGTCCCCAAAATAAAATACTCTGATTCTCTGAACATTTCTTACCAAGAATTTGGGCAGGGCTCTCAGAAAAATGCAGGATGTCTGTATTTACGTTTGCTAACAAGAAGCTTAGCTCCCTGGGCAAGTAACATACACTCTCCAGATGCTAAGGCTATGATTTTCCTTCTTCTGCCACAGAATATTTCTCCCCAAGGGCTTTCCCATCTACAGATCTTGACCTTCGCTGGTACTGCTCCATGCCTTCAAGATCTGCTATAAAGTCAGCCAACCAGAAGGCCTTTGACTTCCCACAACAAGGCCTCCCTTCACTGATGCTGTGCTGAGGGATTTACCACGTACCTTCTGTGCACCCGAGGGAAAGCATCATTTCCACCCTGAGCCCCGACTTCCCTGCCTGAAATGGGGAACACTGACCAAGCTCCTTTGTCCAGTCTCACAGAACAGGAAGGCTGAGCTGCTGGGGCATCACGATCTCCCAGTTCTGGTTAAGAAGGCTCAGAAAGTCAACATTTATAGAGAAAAAGGATGACTTTCTAATGAACTTTCTGGGGCTCAGCTCAAAAGTGTACATTCCTGTATGCTTCTGGCTCACTCCTCCTGAATGGAGCAAAATCCCCAATTCTTCTGGAAACAACTGTTTTTAAGAAGCTGTACCTGAAGCTTTACACGGTTCTGGGGTTTGCGTGTGCACATGTATGTAAATGTACATGTATGTATGTGCCTGTCTTCAACATCATGAGTGGGAAGGGACCTGCAGTCCCCACTGACTCCTCCCCTTGCCTCCCAGCATTTGAACTCTTCCAGGTGGGACACCCTGTGGGGCAGAGAATTCCAGAGGACCACGTTGGTAGCCCTCTTGGTTCTCAACAAGGCTAGAGAATCAATATATGAGAACCTACTGGATCCTGGCCATGCCAGCTCATCGCTGGGGGGTGGAGGTGGGGGGTGGGGAGCAGAACAGAAGGAGGCATGAGCACTTCTGGGTCCATTTGGGCTGCTGAGAAAGCCTGTCTCATGTGAAGCCATGCCCCGCTCCCTGGAGGAAGTTTCCAAGTCCATCCTGGGCATGCATCCACTGAGGCAGCTCCTTAGGAGAACTGACTGACGTCACACTAGAGTGGTCACTGCCCACAAGAGGACCTTGAGGACAGTGTGGCCATCTGGTTTCTGTACAATCTGCATCCATACAGCGCACAGAAATTTATCTTCCAGCGCCTTCAAAATGTACACAGCTGAATTCTGCTGCTGACTTTGGCACTTGCTCCTGGTATCTGAGAAGACAGATTCAATTAAAAAGGAAGTAACAGATGCTGCAAATCACTCCCTCATTTTGAGGGAAGCTTTTTTTTTTTTTTTTTTGAGTGGCCTGAATTACTTGATGATGAACAGCCATGCAGCACACACACACAAAAAAAAGTTGGCATGACAACTTGTAACTTGGCTCCCAACCAAGGGGAAGCTGTGGGTTCTTCCTCCGAGGTGGTCTCTATGCCCTGGCACATTCCTTGGTCTGCTGTGGGTATTGTTATGGAGAAGACTGGAGGGGGAGGATGGGCAAAATGAATCCTGGGGTGATTTTTAGCCTTGAGATTCTTTGCTTTGACTCTGTCCTTACAGTATCCCAGAGAGGGAGGATGTGTGGAACCTTGGGGATGAGATCAGTATCCCCCATTTATTTTATGGCAACACCTTGCAGCATCTGGGGGCCTAGTTTCCTGAGCAGGAATCAAACCTGCACCCCCTGAGTTGGAAGCACAGTATCTTAACCACTGGATCGACAGGGAAGTCCCATCATTCCCACTTTAGAAGGTGAAGAAGAAAGGCTCAGGACAAGAAACTGAAAAAACGGAAGTCACTCAGTTGTGTCCAACTCTCTGCGACCCCATGGACTGTAGCCTACAGGGCTCCTCTGTCTGGATTGCCATTTCCTTCTCCAGGGGATCTTCTCAACCCAGGTATTGAGCCCAGGTCTCCCACATTGTAGGGAGACACTTTATCATCTGAGCCACCAGGGCAAGCAGGGGTTCTGCCTAAACACAGGACATCAGTTCTGTTAGAAACCTCGGCTTTTTTTCCACATCTGTGCCCAGTGTGCAGAGTGAGATGGCAAAAAGGCCAAGGCCAGGCTGACATCTCCAGGGAATGTGCTCAAAAGCATCCTGGGTGGATGCTTTCCTAGGAGGAGGCCTCACAATGCACTAGAAGGTTGCCAGTGCCCAACCTTCCTTGCCCACCTCTCAGCCCTGCTTTCCCCCTTACCCATCCTGGTTTGATCTTAGCTCCTCTCTGCCTGTGTCCTGTGAGCCTGCCTAGGAATCATGGGCAACAACCTTGTCACTGATGACCTGGGAAGGGGACTCACCTCTCTGGAGAGAGAGGTTAGGAAAAAGGAAGGAAGGAGATGGATTTGAATGGGATCCAATTGCTTTCCTCTCTCCCCTAAGCACTAGGAAGGAGATGGATTTGAATGGGATCCAATTGCTTTCCTCTCTTTCCCCCAAGCACTAAAGCACTAAAAACATGAAGAATTCCAGGGCTGAGATTGAGGATGGCGTCTTCCCTGCTAAAATGTATGTGCTGCAGAGATTTTTGGAATCTGAACTGCGAGCTGAGAAGCTTCCTTGCCGGAGATTTTATCGAGGGAAGACAGGGGCTTCCTTGGGAATCCTGGCTGGAGGGATCCTGCCTGCACACAGAGGCCCAGAGTCAGGACCGCTCAGAGTTTGCTCTCTGTGAATCTTGCTTCCAACAGCCCTCAATCAACTGTCACCTCCCCTTGCCTTCACCTCCTTCCTGACTCTATGGCTTCACTGGACTCATTTTCAGAAGCAGTTGTCAAGATAATTTTCCCCCCTATAGACTACCAACGAAAGGCAAGCCTTACAGGTGCAGACTGTCCCAGAAAACCCAGAAGGTACGCTTAGCTGTTTCCACTACCTCCCCACCACCTCCCCCGACTCCCCACTCCCCAGAGCCTCCACCTGGGCTTCTCTTGCCTGTGGAAAGCCAGCGCATGAGCTCTAGGGGAGTGGTGTGCAGCACAAGCTTTCTGTATGTCCAGAGGCCACCAATTCCACCTCCCAACTTCCCCAGGATGCACTTCCTGGGGCCAGCTCCACCCTCATCACTTCCGCTTTAGCACCTTTACTGTCCCAGTTGTGGCCTGGCCAAGGTCGGCTACCATTGCTGCAGCTCAAGATCACAGAGTTCTGGAGGCAAAGGTTGGGGACCCTACATCCAGCCGGACAAGGATTTTACTTCTGGCTCCACCACTTTTCAGAAGGGGAGCATCATGTATGGGGCTACATGTCTGAGCCTTCTCCTCAAAAAATGGGAGGAGGCTGGAGCTGCCCAGCAGAGGGGTGGGGACACAGGGGGAGAAAACGCATGCAGAGGACAGCACCAGGCCTGGCACAGTGTCAGCCTGCAAACAGCAGGCCCCCATCTCCCCAGCGCACAGCACAACCCCGACCTGTTCCTCCTCCTGCTCCCAGGTGTCTTTCCTAAACTGCATTTATATCTTCTAACTTTACTTCTGTTGGTCTCACCTTCCCTTGTTATGGGGACCTGGAAGGCCAGACTGTATCATGTATTATCCATCATCTTACATCTACGAGTGAGAATTCTCTCTCAATCCCAGACAAGCGAATGAATAAATGAACACAAACAAAAAATGGCTTGAAGCTCCAGCTTTCTGAGACCTTGTGATAATCTCTTCCAAGTCTGGGTGGGGACTCAAATTCCCCATCTGCAAAAGCCGTGGACTAGAGAATTCCACTCAGGATGCCAGCAGTTTGTGGTGACTGTTGAGCACAGGCACACACCTGGACAGGTTAACTATCAGCTGCTGAAGTTATTTTCACCACCCTTAACAAGGAATCGAAGCAGCAGGACACACAATGACTCTCTAATCCTTCCCACATCCACACCTGTTGCCCTTCTCATTCTGAGTTACTGAAGTTAAAGCTCATGTATCAGGCAGCACACTTGGCCAGCTCTACTGGGACTGACCTGTAAGTGACGAATCTCTGCTCTTCCCTGAAACCTTCACTCCTGAAATCCCATCATTCCCAAATTCTTGTGGGATAGATATCAGTGTTGCCCTCTGACTGAAGCTTCTCTTCAAGCAGCCTACATTTTACAAAGTAAACACAAAGGTCTGGTAGACAAAAAAGTAGACTCCCCTCCCCCTCAAAAATACAACAACTGGCTTAAAATTCAACATTCAAGAAACTAAGATCATGGCATCCAGTCCCATCACTCCATGGCAAATAGATGGGGAAAAAGTGGAAACAGTGACAGACTTTATTTTGGGGGGCTCCAAAATCACTGCAGATGGTGACTGCAACCATGAGATTAAAAGACGCTTGCTCCTTGAAAGGAAAATTATACAAACCTAGACAGCGTATTAAAAAGCAAGATATCACCTTGCCGTCAAAGGTCTGTATAGTCAAAGCTACATTTTTTCCAGCAGTCACATATGGATGTGAAAACTGTGGTGCTGGAGAAGACTCTGGAGAGTCCCTTGTACTGCAAGATCAAATCAATCAATCCGAAAGGAAATCAACCCTGAATATTCATTGGAAGGACTGATGTTAATCCTCCAATACTTTGGCCACCTGATACGAAGACTCAACTCATTAGAAAGGACCCAATGCTGGGAAAGATTGTGGGCAGGAGGAGAAGGGGGCACAAAGGATGAAATGGTTGGATGGCATCACCAATTCAACAGACATGAGTCTGAGCAAACTCTGGCAGATGGTGAAGGACAGGGAAGCCTGGCGTGCTGCACTCCATGCAGTCACAAAGAGTTGGACACGACTGAGGGACTGAACAACAACAAGACATAAAGGTACAGGTAGGGAAAGAAGGTGAAAGGTTTCAAGGATGAGTTTCTCCTGTTTAAGTAGGCTGGGTCTGGGGTTGTCATGAGAAGGCTCCCCACATCCAGGAGAGGAGACGGGAAATGATCAAGTGCTAAACATGTGTACCCCAGGCACCATGCTGGATGCGTTACACTTTCCCATTATGCGCTCTTAACAACTACAACAGAAGGATCCTTATACATGCTCTGCCCATGAGAAAACCTGAAGTCCAGATGGAGACCTATCCCATGTTACATGTCTCCTAGAACATGGAGACCAAACTCAGAACATCCAACTTTGAGACGTTCTGATTCCAAAACCCATTGGGCCTTTTGAGACATAAAGTGAATGGTACTATCTATTTGACAATAGATTTTGTTGGATGCATGAACACACAGGTTACTCCAAATCAAACTCAAGTTTAAATGACTTGAGGGAAATTTTCTGGAGAACAGCCATGTGTCTCACATCTGAGGCCCTCCTCCTTCCCACCTGCTCTTCTGCAGGATGTTGAGATGAGAACCTTCAAGACCCTGGCTCTCTGTCCCCTTCCTTAACAGAGAGAACACGGAGTCTCCAAAGAGGGACTTGTTAACAGTCAGAACTAGAAAACAGGTGTGCAGATTCCTGGCCCAGTGCTTCTCTACTAGTATTATAATAACGTCAAGAGAAGAGATGGCCAAAGAGGGGATTCATCACAGGATCCATGAATCATGAGGATTATTATAAAGGAGCCTAGCTGCTCATTCCTACCGAGGGAGACAAAGGAGTCTAGCAGACGCCAACTGTAACCTGATACTTCTTTATTCAACACACACATATTTATCAGTCATTGTATTTAGCAAGGACAAAAAAAAAAGACAAAAAGGATAAGCTGTCAGGGATCTNATGAATCATGAGGATTATTATAAAGGAGCCTAGCTGCTCATTCCTACCGAGGGAGACAAAGGAGTCTAGCAGACGCCAACTGTAACCTGATACTTCTTTATTCAACACACACATATTTATCAGTCATTGTATTTAGCAAGGACAAAAAAAAAAGACAAAAAGGATAAGCTGTCAGGGATCTCCCAGTCTAGTGAGAAAGAGGCTCAATCAAATAATTATCTTTTATCATGGTAAGCAGGGATTTCCAGGTGGTTCAGTGGTGAAGAATCCACCTGCCAAAGCAGGAGACAACTATTTGATCCACAGGTTGGAAAGATCCCCTGAAGAAGGAAATGGCAATCCACTCTAGTATTCTTGCTTGGAAAAACCCCATGGACAGAGGAGCCTGGCAGGCTACAGTCCAGAGGGTCACAAAGAGTCAGGCAGGATGATGATTTGAGTGGTCGTCAGTAGGACCACGATCACGACTAAGTAAGGGCCAGAACAAAGTATGAACGAGGGGCTTGAGTGGCCCAGAGGAGGAAGCGGCACATCAGCTCTTATCAGGAATTTCACTGAGAAGATAAAATAAGAGGGCATCAAGCAGAGAAGGCACAAGCCAGAAAAGGCGCTGACTTCCCATCAGGGCCAGGAAGAAAGTACAGCTGATCCCTGAACACCACGAGTTAGAACTGCGTAAGTCCATGGATATGCATATTTTTTCAATAGTAAATACTACAGTTATTTGTTGAATCGACGGATCCAAGGAGGATCAATGCCCCTAAACCCCATGCTGGTCAAGCGCCAACTGTATGGGAAAAGCCCACAGAACTGGTTTGTAGAATCTTTTAGCACAATGAGCAGAAAAATCTTATCTGCCTGATGGCTTATAAAAAGATGGGTAGATCAGTTGGTCCCAGGTATTTGCATTTTATGGCCCAATGCGTTTTGAAAGCAGGGGCCAGTGGGGTTTGAGTGGACTCACAGAGTTGTTAACTTTTCATTTACAGAGAATCTTAAAGTCCCCACTACCAATTATCACCATGATTCACAACAGAAAGGAGGTTTTAATTTCAAAAAAAGTAGGAAGGATACAATCTCAGAATAAGAGGCACTTCTACCCAAGAGAGACCAGCTGGAAACGCTCTACCAGTGCTCACTTACTTATTTCACTTTGGACTAACAACAATATTGATAAGATTTGGGACAAAAGGCAGAGTTGAAGAACACACCCCATCAGTCCTAAATTTAGATTTAGACCAGTTCATCTAAAGGCAAACCATTTTCTTCTATCTAGAATGATAAAACCTTCTGCTTGGCACACATAAAATAATTTACAGGTATGTGCAGCTGAAATTCCCCATCTTACTGTATCTCTTCAGAATATGAACTAAGCTGTAAGCTATTAGTTTTCTATACCTTTATGACTTCTTGGTATTCCCTCTAGCCAAGATTTTTAGACCTATCCATCTACACAGGTTTTCTGAAAGACTTCCACTCCTCTTTAGATTCCAACATTAAGAGAACAACAAGCCTAAAATTCACTGTTCTGAAGTCTATTCCCAAAAAAGGCCATCCCCCAAACACACACACACACCTCAACCCCAATACACTCTGATGAAGCTCAGTAATTCCCCGAGGGAATCTTGTATCCAGGGTACCAGAGTAAAATGCAAAATGTACACTGTGACTTCATATCCCAAGTTGTTGGCAACAAAGCCTCTTCTCCAGATCTTTATGGAAGGAACTTTCCCATAGCTTGCCAGATGTGCAAACAAGACCTCTGGCTGCCTGTGAGTGCTCAGGTTATAGAAGCCACCAACAGGGTTAGGTTAAGATTGAGAAGAGAGGTCTCAAATTTACCTCTTCAACTCTGTTCAGAAATGGATGGATGGATTCTTCCAAATAACTCACACATTCTCAAGTCCCATGCCTTAGATCTGAATCTGGGAGCAGCATTAAAAACTAGAGCTTTGGCAAATAAGAGAATGTGTTTTTTATCTTCTTTCTTTACCATGAACATTTTTTTGATTCCTGAAGAAGAGCCGCTGGGGTGTTAGGTGGCCTGAAGCCTGGACCTGGTCAGCCAGTTTGTGCACCAGTGCCTCAGGGTGACTTGTGGAGACTGACAACACACTTGGGATCACAGGATTCCAGTTGGTCATCTGCTCCCCTCACAGCCTCTGAGGACTGAGCTGGGCAGAGCACAGGCAGCACAAAGTCTGGTGATAGACATGGCTGGTGTGGATGGAAAGGTCAGAAAGAATCCACCTCCTCTTGCCTGCTCACAAGCCCTCTCAACCTCTCTATTAACAGATCATATGAAATAGCTGATGATGGGGATGCCCCCTGGGCTGGGGACATTCAAGGTCATTGGCAAAGAAGCTTCTGGGCCACACAAGCACATCAGGGATGGTACCTTTTTGGCAAACAGTCTCTCTTCATTAGGACTAGGAAAGCAGCTCTTGCTTCTACGGTTATTATGAAAAATTACCATGGTGTGTAGAGGAAAGGGGTCACTGGCCCTCAGACGGTGGACTGCGGGCTCTTGGGTTGCTTGGTGGTGGTGGTGGAGAGGATTTTAGGCTGAGCCAGCTGCAGCCTCCAAGTCACTTCCCTCTGGGAGTTGTGAGCTTGGCTGGCAGCTGGGAGGGCCGCATGGGTCTCTCTGGGTGGGGCCCAGCTGGAGAGCTGAGATGTGGCCAAATGCGTCATCTTGGCCAGGTTAGCACCTGCCTCCTCCCTCCACTAAAGTAACTAGATTTGGAGTCCTAATACAAATTCTTCTTTAACCATAGGTCTTTTCATCTGGGTGGCTTTCTTTTCCTTTCTTCTATCCCCTGAAGGTGGCCTGTTTCTACCCACTGCCACCTCTAGAAAGTGTGGTCCTTAAATAGAAACCCTGGGATAAAGTTCTCTATTTAAAAAATAATTTAAACAACAGTTTCCGGGGGCATTGGCCCATAATCCCTCTAGGGAGAATGCCTCCTCTTTCCACCAGCCCTAAAATCGGGCTCTGCTCCACATCTGCTCCAACTGAAGCCTCTTAAGACCCCTGTGCTTGGGGCGCTGTGATAGCCTAGAGGGGTGGGAGGGAGGTTTAAGAGGAAAGGGATATATGTATACATATTACCAATTCACTTCGTTGTATAGCAGAAACCAACACAACATTGGAAAGCAATTATACTCCAAAATAAAAGAGAGAGAGAACACTGTTATCAGGTCCCCGTGGAAACTGTTCTCATCTCCACTGGTCTGTCTGACCTTTCACAAGACAACTGCCCACCAAGATGAAGAGCAACAGGTGTTTTCAAAGTCAAAACTTCTCACAGCCACTTCTCAAAGGCAAGCCCTGAGAGGTGGAGAATGCTCTATATTTGGCCAAATGAGACGGTTCAACTGACAGGTTTCTCGTGCCAGGGACTNAAGAGCAACAGGTGTTTTCAAAGTCAAAACTTCTCACAGCCACTTCTCAAAGGCAAGCCCTGAGAGGTGGAGAATGCTCTATATTTGGCCAAATGAGACGGTTCAACTGACAGGTTTCTCGTGCCAGGGACTAAGCCCCAACGTAAAACATCAACGCACTTTGGTTCCTCTGAGTTCACACACAGCTTACAAAAGCAGTTGCTGCTGTTGGCAACTCTGCTTTGATCTCTAAGACTAAGTGTAAGCCATACTTGCTCCTTGAGCAAGTCAGGTTAGTGAATCATTCTCAAAGCCAGGAGTTAGCCTGTAAGGGACATTGGCCCCTGAGCCAAGAGATCCTCCTGTCTGCCACTACAGGGAAGAACCACCACTTTGAAGTCAAAAAGACTCATTCCAAGGATGTCAGGTCCTTAGAGTACACCTCCCTGGGCCCTTGCTGTTGCTCATCTCTCTTCCACCATAGAAATATGTGCTTTTCCATCAACCCGAAACCAGTTAACAGGATTCCAAGTCCTCTTTCTCTAAGCACCTCAGACAGTCACTTCCTGTGCTCTGAGAGGCAGGATGCTTGCTCTCACAAATGAGGGGCTCAAGTGAACAATAAACAATACTTTATACTCATGCCAAGAATCCTGGAGTCTCAGATGGCCCCACTTATTCTCAAGGTCTAAAAGTTTCTATACAATAACAAAAAAAGAAGCAGACTCACAGAGAGAGAGAGAGAACTAATGGTTACCAGTGGGANGGATGCTTGCTCTCACAAATGAGGGGCTCAAGTGAACAATAAACAATACTTTATACTCATGCCAAGAATCCTGGAGTCTCAGATGGCCCCACTTATTCTCAAGGTCTAAAAGTTTCTATACAATAACAAAAAAAGAAGCAGACTCACAGAGAGAGAGAGAGAACTAATGGTTACCAGTGGGAGGTACAAACTGTTGGGTGTAAGATAGGCTATAAGGATGTACTGTACAACACGGAGAATATATCCAATATTTTGTAATAACTGTAAATAGAGAGTAACCTTTTAAAAACATAGTTTAAAAAGTTTCTGTTTAGACATGATTGAAACTTCTTTTTAAAATCAATAAACTGCCCAACTTCCATGACTCTCAGTCAGGCAGATTTTCCCATGATTTTTCAAGAATTACTTGCATGATATTTGTTTTGAAAAGTAAAAAGATGTTTCAAGGAAGTATGTGGCATGCCTACAACTAACCCAATTCAACAACTACGTATGAAGAAAAACCTGCCATGAGCCAAGCTCATGGGAATGGAAAGGAAGAGGACATTCCAAAAATGAACGAGACATGCTTCAGTCCTCAGGGAGCATGTGACGTGTCCAAAGGAATGAGTGAATAGATGAATCCAAATGACAAATGAATGCAAAATCAGGATTAGTAGTAAGTTTGAGAGCAATTCTACTCCTTCATTTAATTGGATTAATATGGTTCAAAGAATCAGGCAAAAATCTTCCTAAATATGATGGTTCTTCCTGCTTCATGTTTTACCAAACCCCATACGCATTTTTGGTTTCTAGAATCTTTAGCCATTTGGGGNAATGACAAATGAATGCAAAATCAGGATTAGTAGTAAGTTTGAGAGCAATTCTACTCCTTCATTTAATTGGATTAATATGGTTCAAAGAATCAGGCAAAAATCTTCCTAAATATGATGGTTCTTCCTGCTTCATGTTTTACCAAACCCCATACGCATTTTTGGTTTCTAGAATCTTTAGCCATTTGGGGGTCTCTGAAGTCTCCAACCTGATCTTGAATGATGAAGCCAAGGAGTCTTCAGAGCTTCTGGGATAAAGTCTTATATATTTTATTTTATTTTATGGGATGATATTCTCTGCCCTCCTGTAAGAACTTTCACCACATCTTCAGTTTAAACTCTTACATCTCTCTCCATGCGGCTATCATTAGTGTTTTGCATGAAATGTTTTCAAAGACTTGGATTCATTTCTAAAGCAAATAGTTTCGGTTTTTTAAGTAACAAAACAGGCCATTTCTCCTCATGAGGTGTTTGCCAGTCTCTCTGTGGAGTGTATACTATAGTGTATGCCAGCCACATGTGATGACTAAGGGCAAGACTATTACTGCCCTTGTGGATACTGTAGTCTCCACAGGCAACAAGATTAAAACACAGGGAACAGTTCAATGGTGGTACAGGCCTTGTGAGGGAGGAGGCCAACGCGTGCCCTTGGAATTCAGAGGAGGGACATGGCTCCCTGTGGGCAACGGTCGTCAGGACAGGTCTTGAGGTGGAGGAGGGACATTTCCAGTGGAAAGTCACAAAGAGAGAACTGGTCCAATTCTCAGCCCTCTATCCCTCCCACTCTGACCACCCTATGTTCCTTATGAGCAGCAGTGGGCTGGTGGGTAGCTGCTACGGTGTGAGTGCAGATGCAACCCTGTGACTTTGGGGAAACCTTTATGCAACTCAGGGCCTTGAGGTGAATGTCAGAAGAAGATCTCCTTGTGAAAAGCCCTGCGGCGTTGGAAACTGTGAGTATTGCCCAAAACGCCACCTGAAAAGGCTTCCATCCCATCAGGTCATCAGCAAACTTGCCACTGTAACAGCCTTGCACTTGTTAACAAGACTTCATTTTATTATTTCCATGCTCTAATTTCTCCCACCGCCTTTTAGATGGAACAGTTAACTTTCCACGCTTGTGTTAATTACACAGGGGAGCCTCCAGGCTACAGTGCACAATAAAAAGACCAACTAGAACTTTTCCCACCACCATCATTTTGTTTCTTTACAATCCAAAAACAATGGATCCTGTCCTTAGACCCTCCTGAGAAACAACCAGATTTGTTTTAGCCTTCGAACAAAGATGCGAAGAAATTCAACGCAGATGGAGCAGAATCACACAACCATGCAGATTTGTACAGGCCCCCGGGCTGGACAGAATTAATACACTGGGAGCTGGGAATTTTTAATATAAAACAGAAAATATTACCTATGGCCCTAATGTTCCTTTTGTGATGAGACATGATGATTTTGGTTAAACTGGAGCAAACAATCTCCCAGGGCCTGTCCCCAAGGCACAAAGGCCCTTGTTTGGAGCAGTTTACAGTTTTCCCCAAGGTTAAGCTTCCCCTCACCTGTCAACGATAGGCTTCCAAACCACTTTTCAAACTGCTACCTCAAGATCAGGAGTAAATTACAAGAGCCAACACGATAAATACGAAAACTTAAATTGAAAAAATTAAACGCAAAAAAAATGTGGTTTATCTGCTAAACTCTAAAGTTTAACAAACAATGCTTAACTTAGAGAATGATTTAAAAACCAAAAAAGCACTCACCAACTGTTAACTCTGGTCAGGGCCCAAACCAACGTGGAGACAAAGTGCTCTTGTCCACTCAGTACTGCGGCCCCCACACTTACTTCCAGGCCTTGAGGAGTCAGATCTCAAATCAAATCTGCAGAAAATCACTTCTGGCTCCCCAGCTAACCACCGCGGACTAACTTCTCACTCACACTGCAGAACCTCTCAAGAAGCATCATGGCGACTACAGCGTCTTCCAGCTTCCCAGGCGCATGCGCGCTTGGCCTCCTCTAACAACCTCGCCTGATTCCTAACACCGCAGACTTGCCAGGCTGGCCCGGCTGAGTAGAGTTCCTGACAGCCACTCTCCCCCTCTGGCTCCACCTTCTCCTGTGGGTACCATTATGAGGTCCTTGATTGAGTCAAGGAATTAATAATGGTAGAGCTTATTGGAGATCAGAAAAACAGGTCATCTGACGTGTTTCAAATATTATTGAGAGATTTTGGAAAAGAAGAGAGAGCACAGAGAGAACTCAGAGCTAGGATTCTGCTGGACCAGGATTCAGACCCCATTCTGTGGCTCCACATGCCACGCACAGAAATCCTCCAAGTTCAGGGGTCATATTATCCCCTCCCTGCAAGATGCTCTAGCTGATACACAGTAAAGAGCGAAGAGTATTGGTTCTGGAGAGAAAGATGAATTATAATCCTGGCTTTACTGCTCGCTAGCTGGGAAACCTTGATGAGCAAACCTCCCTACCCCAGTGCAAATCTCCNAAAAAAAAAAAAAAATCATTTGGTCATGAGGCCAGGGGCTGTAAGCACAATGTGCCTGTTTAGAAACTTCCCAACACTCTATACTATGGGCAGGTCTAAAGGATGTATTTGAAAACTCCATTTTAAATCCCCTTTGATATGGCTGGGATACAGGAACTGATGAACTGATGAATAAGTGCTGGCAGGCATTTCTTTTCTGTCTTTCCTGAACATCATCAGACCTCCAGAAAGAGAGGCACAGTGTAAACGAAGGTCCAGACAACACATCCAAAGAGCTAAGAGGATCAAACATGACAAGCATAAATGCTTATGAGTAGTGAAAAAAGAACTTTTTTTAAGGAGTAAGAAAGAAACCACAAAAGTCTCTTAGAACTACTGAAACAGTGACAGAATTAGATGCTATCAGCATCCACCATCTCCGGTTGTCATGTCTCTGAGATTAACGAAGTGATACCATAGGATTCCAGGAGACAGTCCCGGGAGGGGTGGAAGTGTCACACAAGAGTCAGGAGAACTCCCATTTGCAAGGGGAGACCATGTTTGTAAGCAAGAACATGTTTTCAAGGGGAGACTCAGGTTCATACACTCCTCAGCATGCTGGTCCGAGTATGGGAATTCCTGTCCATCCATAGGCTCCTGTCAGATAATGCCAGTTTCCAGCTCCTTCCAAGCCTCTATGCAAGGTAGTGATGATAGATGTGGATGGAATAGAAGGAATAAATGCAAGTTTTGGATTTTAAAATCCCAAACTTATTAGTTGTGGATGGCATGCCCCAAGTTAAGCACATGCTAAGTGCCAGGCTCTATGCCAGGTGCTGGGCCCTCAAAACCAATAAGACACACTTGGGAATCCCCTGGTGGTCTAATGGTTAGGACTCTGGGCTCTTACTGGCTGACAGTGCAGGTTTGATTCCTGGTCAGGGAACTAAGATGCCACAAGTCACATGGCCGAACCAAAAAACATCAATATGGCACATGTAATTTTGGCACCCAAGGAACCCCTAGTTCAAACACATCTTGTTGCGCTCTGAGCCCAAGTCTCCGAACAGACCGAGAGAACAGTTCCACCACAGTAATGCAAAAGCAAGAAGGGAGTTTATTGCTAACTCGAGTTAGGGCACTCTGCCCCCTCCAAGGCAGTGGAGAGGAGCGAGAGAGCCCCGAATCTAGAATTACAGGAGTATTTATAGGTTTTAGACAAAGACAGAGATTTGGCATAAGCTGATTGGTTATACAATATGCGTGCGCGGGTTTAGGGTTTTGTATCTCTTACGGATTGGTCTGTACCAGGAGCGGGTGGAGTTATTTTCTGATAGGGTCTCCATTATGTCATCCCGGATGGCCTTGAGCCCACAAAGTCCGAATGACTCAGGAATTTTTCCTGGCCTAGTAGCTTTAAATAAGCCAGTCATGGTGGCTGTGAGGCTTTGGAATCTCTTAGCAGCTCTCCCTCCCTTCCCAATGTTTGCAACAGCTTGTCATCAGCAGTACTTTCAGGGCCTCAGCTCTTTCTAGATCAACTCATTAGTTTTGCGATAGCATCTGTACTTTACTAGATTGGAGGGTTGGGCTCATTTACTTTACCTCAAACACATTTTAGAGAAAATTTGTTACGATGTCTATAAATGGAAAACTATTCTCACTTGCCATCAATAGAAAATATTCAATAATTAAAAAACCCCACAAAACTATCTTGTTACACATTCTTGTCTGAATATTCTGAAGCTAAGGCCTATAGCTCTCTGTTAAAAAGATAGATTAATAAATATGAGTTATTAAAGATTAACTAACTGAGCTGAGACCCTCCCCCTGTAATCAGAATCAGAAAAGGACCCATTGATCCTGAAGATCCTTCATTAATTCTTCAGAATCAGAAAAGTGATTCGTCGATCACCATGTGACTCACTGTTTCTTGGGGTCACATCTGCATATCACTCAAATCAGACTCCATGGTCCACTAAAAACCCCATCTGTGCTCTCTAGCCCACTTCATGATTGATCCTCTCCCCAGANAAAGGACCCATTGATCCTGAAGATCCTTCATTAATTCTTCAGAATCAGAAAAGTGATTCGTCGATCACCATGTGACTCACTGTTTCTTGGGGTCACATCTGCATATCACTCAAATCAGACTCCATGGTCCACTAAAAACCCCATCTGTGCTCTCTAGCCCACTTCATGATTGATCCTCTCCCCAGGGCCTAGAACATTCCACAGGAATTCGGGAGGCACTCAACACATATTTGTTGAATGAGCTTATGTCTTAGCCATATCTTAGCCTCATCATTGTCTATCCCAGCCATACCTATAGGCTTACTTCTCCTCAAAGAATCCATGCCCACTCATAAACCTCCATGCCCTTTTCTACTTGTATCCTTTATGGAATCTTTTTCCTCCTCCCTCTGCTTTGTTCCAACACTGTTGGAACATCTAGTCTCAGATCGTGTCATCTTCCCTGCATGGTTATCCCTTACCACTTCAGGCTGAGACTAACCATGCTTTTTAGTGTGCCCACTACATGAGTACCCTCATCATCACAATTATCACATGATAATCACTAATTTGCTTGTCTTTCTCCCCCCTCCAGTCTCTAAACTCCATGGGGGTTGAAAATGTGCCTTCTGTCCCTGATGTTGAATGAAAGTGTCTCTGGCTACTCTCCCATATGCTCTCACTGTACCAGACAGACCTTGCCTTCCCCTCTCCTGAGTCTTTGTGTAGACTGTGTCTTTGCTGGGAATGCCTTTGACAGTCTTCAAACTCCCTTCCATGTTCCTGCTCTGAGCAGCTTTTCAGGGCCCATTCCCCAAGCCAGCTGTGACAGTCCTTGCTGCCTGTTTCCACAACACCGCCCCTCCCTCCCATCCATACACTTTCCTGGAGGGTTTATCCCACCCTCGGTACAATCCTTTGTTTCCATGCCACCATAGTTCCGTAGACTATAAGCTTCTTGGTTTTGTGTCCCCAAGGTCTAGAGAATGTCTGATGCGTAATCAATAAATATTTTCTGATGAAAGAAATTGATGACTAGCAAGAAAACAGCTTTCTCCTCATCACTTCTCTCCTCTTATCCATTTTAAAAGATCTGGAGTCATGGTCAGTAAAAGCAAGAAAACATGACATTGGTTGCTGACATTTATAGAGTGCTTACAATCTGCCATGTGTATTACAAGCATTCTCTCATTTAATTATCGCACAACCTCATCATGTAGGGACTTGAACTGATGCCAGTTTGCAGGTGAGGAAGCCTAGGCTTGAGATTAAGTCACTTGTCCAAGGTTACATAAGTGGCAGAGCCAAGAAATGGACCCAGGCCTGAAAAGCTCTGATATTTGTAACAACCAGTCCAGCTTGATCTATGACCTTACTTTGTCTGCCCTCCTTTGGGATCAGAAGTCCAGTCCTGGGCAGATGGACCCAGGTCTGCTGTGGGGAGCTTTGATTGTAGTATTTGAGAGTGCAATGAAGCCAGCAGACAGGCCCTGCCCAAAGCACAAGGCCTGAACTGTGAGACTGGACAAAATCCTCAGCTTCTCACCTATCCGAAGGCAAATCTAGGCAGCCTTTCATTGATTCCAGAGGTGTCTCTTTCTGGATTTCCCTGGTGGTCCAGTGGTTAAGGCTCAGTGCTCCCATTGCAGCGAGGCTTGGGTTGGATCCCTGGTTGGGGAACTAAGATCCTGCATGCTGCATGGCATGGCCAATAATAATAATAAATGTCAGCAGTATCTCTTTCGTTCGTAAAATAATCTACAGTCTGGCATTTGGGGATTTTCTTGCCAGTGGTGGGGTGACACTGTCATAACAGATGATGAACTGACTTCTTTGAAAGTTCAGTAAAAACTTTTAAAATAAAGATTTTAAACTTGAAATTGACTGAGAAGTGAATAAGAATCCCGCTGCACCCCAGAGAGGGCAAGGGGCTTAGGGCAGTGTTTCTAACTGCATTCTCTGCACCAGAGACGGGACCACAGCTGCTCTTTCTTCACTCAAAGTCCTGTGTTGAAAGCATCAAGGTAAGAAAGGCCAGCTTCCTCTAGTTCATACCCAATGAAGTGAGAGAAATGCTGCTTGGCTACACTAGTTTCAGTCCAGAAAAGAAAGACTTTCTCCTAAAAAATCAGTTTCAAATATTTGTATGAAATGTTTAGGAGGGAAGAAAAGAAACAAGAGCCACCTCCTAAAGCCCCCTCCTGCTTCTTGATGATGTTAACAGAATCCTCTGCAGGAAAGGCCCAGCACAGGCCTACGGTGAGACACGCAGCCATGTGCTTTCATTTTCCCAGTGATGAACCCCGCGGGAGAAATGCTCAGTTTGGGGAAGAGAGGCAGACGTATCTGGACAACAAGTTAACCGTGACCTTAAGTGCTGGGTTTCAAATGAAATTTGCTGGAAATAAGCATGGTCCAGGGAGAAAAATCCTGGAAGAGGGAGGGATCCGGAAGACCTGGGATTTGGTTCTGGCTTGGCCACTTGTTTGTTTTATGACCTTGAACAAATCATTTAAATGCTCTGGCCCTCAGCCTTTCACAGAAGTAAGGGGGATCAGGGCCAACCATCACTTAAGTTTTCTTTCAGCTCTGAAATGCTATGATACTCGGTAATGTGTTATACAGAGCGAGAAGACACATCCGATCTATTCTTAGGGTGTCACGTCCTGGGGCGAATCTGTTTCCAGTGGTAGCAACAATTACACGGAGACTAGAAGACCACCCTCGGCCACTGTTCCTTATCAATTAAGGCACAAAGAAGCAAAATAAGGGGACAAGGATGAGTTCCAGTGGGAAGGGCAACCTCACTTGGTTCTCAGTGGCCCTCCTGGGCAAATGTTTAAATTTGAGCGGCAGCTGGGTCACTCAATATGTTGGCACTTTAGAAGCCCAGGTCTTGGAACTTCCTGGAAGTCTAGTGGTTAACACTTTGCCTTCCAATGTAGGGCACACAGGTTCAATCTCTGGTCAGGGAACGAAGACCCCACATGCCTTGCGGCCAAAAAAAAAAAAAAAAAAAAATCAAAACATAAAACAGAAATAATATTGTAACAAATTGAAAAAAGACTTTTAAAATGGTCCACATTAGGAAAAAAATCTTAAAAATAAAGAAATTCGGGTCTTGATCAGGGATGCTGGGGACAGCAGGACCCCGTGGCTGCCTTAACTGATCAGCTTACTCACTGGCTGAGCTGACGTGCCACCGTGGCTTCCTGTATAACCTTCTTTCCACTGACCTTCAGATAGGCTAACACAGTTAAACCACACAAGCCTCAAAAACCTTGAGAATGTAATTCTACTTTTTGGCAGTTAAGAAAATAATCAGACATAAAGTAAGCCAATGATAAGTTACTGTTTATGAAGAGCTCGCTAAGTGCAGGGCACTGTGCAAAGTACTTTATATATACTATATAATCTTCATGGCAGGACTTTGAAATGGGTACTGTCAACCCCGTGCTACAAAAGATAAAACCAAGGCTTTTCGCCTCGCTCTGCTTTTCAGGACGTAGATATTTTTGTGTTAACAATGTTCATCACAACAAAATGACCCAGATTTCCAAAAATAGGGAATTGATTAAAGGGTATATTCATCTAATGGCATTCTAGAAATGCATGCTATATCATGTGAGAATAATTAATGACATAAAAAAATGTTTGCAACAAATAATAACCAGAAGCCCATCCCTATCCTTTTTAGTGCCTGGATTCTAGAGAGGATATTCTAACAAATTCAGTTTCTATACAGCAGATACCTCTCCAGTCAGAAGCAAGAAGTCCCTTCAGCTTATTCCTCAGGCATGAGTATGGAATTGAGTAGAATTTTAAGGCAAATGAATCACCCTTTCTTTAAGGTTGTGGCTCCTGTGATGCCATTTTACCCAGATCACAATGTGCTAAAGAAGTCAGACAGTGAACCTAAAATGAAACCGTCAAATAAAACAAAATCCATGAACACTCTCTGCTCAGTTATTATTATTATTATTGTTATCATTATCTCTAGCAGGAGTAGTTATTTAAATGAGGCACTTGTGTCAGGATAGGGAGAGGAGATAATACAGAGTTGGCTTTAGGACTTGGAGAATTCTCTTAAGTTTAGAGACCGGGGAGTGCCCAGAAAGTGGTGACAGAGAAGTGGCAAGACTCTGAGGAGTGGGAGAAAGAACACAGGATCTGGTTTCAGGGTGACCCGCATTAGAATCCTGATCCCATTTGCTAAGTGACACTGGGCAAATCCTGAACGTTTTCATCTGTGAAACAGGTTTGAAGGGGCTCTTGAAAGCACAGTAAGAAATGTGCAGTTGGTGCTTAACTCATTATTGACCGGGAAATTTTTACAGAAACTGACACCTGTGGCCAGCAATTTGTTATGTAAGTGATATTGATACATTTCTGGTCAATATCGTTCAGGTAACAAAAGACATATTAATATGTCTCTGATCAATAATGTGTTCATATATTTCTCCCAGCCTCTCCTCACCCATCCTTACCCTGACACAACACATCTGTACTCCATCATCCTCAAGTTCTAAAATCTCCATACTGCAGAAGAAGAGCAAGAACCTTCCCTTGGAAACTGGAGTTGTGAGGGACCATCTTAAATAGAAAGTTTTTGAATCAAAGTGCCATGCCATTTTGGAGAAGGCAATGGCACCCCACTCCAGTACTCTTGCCTGGAAAAATCCCATGGACGGAGGAGCCTGGTAGGCTACAGTCCATGGGGTCGCTACTAGTCGGACACGACTGAGCAACTTCACTTTTACTTTTCACTTTCATTCATTGGAGAAGGAAATGGCAACCCACTCCAGTGTTCTTGCCTGGAGAATCCCAGGGACAGGGGAGCCTGGTGGGCTGCCGTCTACAGGGTTACATAGAGTCAGACACAACTGAAGAGACTTTGCAGCAGCAGCAGCAGCCATGCCATTTAATCAGTCATAACAGTCACCTGCAACCCACTCCAGTGTTCTTGCCTGGAGAATCCCAGGGATGGGGGAGCCTGGTGGGCTGCCACCTATGGGGTCGCACAGCGTCGGACACGACTGAAGTGACTTAGCAGCAGCAGCAACAGTCACCTGAGATTTAGGCAGGATCCTGAACAGATGGCAACTGCTAAGCTACAAACACTTGGAGATGCCCTGACCTCATTCTATTTATTAGATGCTTGCCTCACTGGTGGAATAAAAAAAATAAGAACTTCATTTTACTTAAGGAAAAATAGGGCTCATTCAGAGAGGTTTGACGGATTTGTCTGAGATCAGCGGGAGTGGAGGCAGGGGAAGAAGGGTCGTAAGGGAAGGAGGAGGATGCCTGGACTGGTTATTTCAACAAGGCATTTGTGGCAGGAAAGGGAGAGGAACACAGAATATTCTAGTCTCTACTTTCCCCTCATCATCCACCATCCCCGGCTCTATCTTCTGCCTAGATGGCCTTTCCTTCAAGGCCATGCTCTTTCTCTGTACATTAAGAACTGAGCCTCACTCACCCTGCGTACATCCAGCTCGCAAATGGTTTGTCATTGTTTTCTGAACTTTTAAGAGCCCCTCAGATCCCTTTCTGGAGAAGGCAATGGCACCCCACTCCAGTATTCTTGCCTGGAGAATCCCAGGGACTGAGGAGCCTGGTGGGCGGCCGTCTATGGGGTCGCACAGAGTCAGACACGACTGAAGCGACTTAGCAGCAGCAGCAGCAGCAGCCCCCTTTCAACCTCTGTTACACATCTCCCAGTGCAGTCATGGCGCCCTTGGTTTCCAAGAAAGGGACCAGTGATCCCGGTCCCAAGGCCTGAAGTCAGGCAGGGTCCTGCATGTCCTCACAGAGTGGATGCCAGTCTTGCTGCTTCTACCCTGGCTCATGTGTTGGCTGGTTTTCTTACAGTTTCTCATGGGCGTTTACTGTCTTGAATTTGACATGACTCAGCTCACTGCAGAAAAAGTCTGCTTCTCCAGGCTCTCCTTAGCTTTCATCTGGCTGATTTTCCACAGGGCACATAAGCAGCCTGGATCATAGCCACATCAGGCTGAAGCTGGGATGCAGCTTCCCCAGAGGGCTCGCAGACTGGCCTGGGATGAACTCTACTCCTTGTTGGTTTTGCTTCCCATGAGCAGACACAGGAGATGGGCTTGATGGTTTGCAGTGAGCTGCACCAGGGGCACCAGGAAGGCCTGGGGTCAGTGCCTGCTTGCTCCGCCCTGGGACCTGGTGCAACTCAGAGGCCCAGGTTCCTCATCACGAAACAGTAGTAACAGTATCTGTTCCGCCTTCACCTTAAGAAGGCTGAGATGAAGCTCAAGGAAGACAATACAAGCAGAAATGCTTTGCAAGCTGCAGTGCACTGTCAGGATGAGGGTGCCATCATTATAATAGGGATGCAATTGGCCATAGGACATTACATGTTCATGAGCCCATTCCTGGAGGAAATGTTCAGAGGGGACTACTTCGAAGATGAACAGGGAATGGACAAAGATGAAGACACTAACTCTAAAACATTTATGGAGCACATGCTCTGGCAAACCCCTCAAGACAGTAGGATCAGGGTGATGAAGGAGATGGTAAAGGTCCTTATTCTCAGGAAGCTGGTTTTTTTTTTTTTTAATGGAAGAGAAAGAAAAGGGGGCTTTATTACTTTGCCAGGCAACTTTGGGGCTTCCCTGGTGGCTCAGAAGATAAAGAATATGCCTGCAATGCAGGAGACCTGGGTTCAAACCCTGGGTCAGAAATATCCCCTGGAGAAGGGAAATAGGAACTCATTTCAGTATTCTTGCCTGGGAAATCCTATGGACAGAGGAGCCTGGTGGGCTACAGTTCATGGAGTTGAAAAGAGGCGGACACAACTGAGCGATTAACAAACACTTTGGACCTCCCAGGTGGCTCAATGGGTAAAAAATCTGCCTGCAATTCAGGAACCACAGGAGACACGGTGTATCTATGAGTCAGGAAGATCCCCTTGAGGAGGAAATGGCAACCTACTCTAGTATTCTTGCTTGGAGAATCCCATGGACAGAGGAGCCTAGTGGGCTACAGTTTATGGGGTTGCAGAGTCAGACATGACTGAGCGACTGAGTATAGACAGTGGAGGAACATAGTAGGCTAGTGCTTCAAGAACTGTGCGCCCCCCCTGGTGAATAGGGCGAGGTTATATAGTTAGGCAAGGGTATGTGATAAGGATAAAGGCAGTAACCAGGAAGCTGCTTTCTATTAGGAGAGTCAGCAGAGAAAAAAGCAAACAAACAGAAAATAAGGTCAGTTGTTTTCCCACTGTGGGCACAAGTGGGCTTTGCCTTCCCCATTTTCCTGTTCTGAGGCTGCAGGAATGCTAGCTGCAAACTCAGTGTTAATCCAAGAAGACCCAGAATTAATGAAAGAAAAAAGTTACTTTTTTCCCACAGGATAAGAGTCATAGTTTCAGACCTGGGACATCTGAAGATAGGTTTGTTCTTTATATTCTTGGCAAAATAACAACACATGAAACATTCATGAGCTGAAGATGTTTAGGAATAAGAGATCTGGATAAATGATCTTTCAGTTATAAGTTCAAGCCTTGGGAATCCTTGTCTAAGTCTTAAAAAAAGGAATACAGCCGTTATCACTTTGAGTTCCTCTCCAGTTTTCAAATGCAGAACACTGAACCAAACAATTTCAGTTTAAAAATGGTTCATACTGATTAAAAAAAATTAAAATAAAAAAAATGGTTCATACTTCATCCTTCATAATATTTCACTTCCTCCAGGAGCCTCCCATCAGCCAGTGAGATGAATACCCGTCTTCTCTGCAGCTCTGGCATCCATTAGTAACTCCACACAGCATTTAAACAATACCCCACCTATCATCCCTGATTTACTGGTTTGTCCCTCTCCAGAGGAGAAGCAGCCCCAGGCCAGGGCTGTGCTTTATTTGATCTTGAGTCCCTAAGTATCAAGGAGGACAAACATGACAGATACTCAATTCAGGCTTATTCACGAGGTCACTTCTCACTGGCCCATTGTGTACCTACAGCCAGTGTGAATGTGGACACACACTCCAGGACACACTTTGCAAGGTGGTTTATGTTCTGTCTTCACTTGGTCATCAGTGATTCTCTCATAAGGACTTGTGCTTCCCCTGGTGTCACACCAAGAGTTCCTGGTCAGGTGAAGTTTTGAGCCAAATAAAATCTGCATTAAAAATGGACAGCTTTGGACTTCCCTTGTGGCCCAGTGGTTGGGAATTCGCCTGCCAATGCAGGGGATGCAGGTTCGATCCTTGGTCCGGGAAGATCCCACATGCCACAGGGCAACTAGCCTCTGCGCCCAGCAACCGAAGCCCACACAGCCTAGAGCCCGTGCTCCACAAGAGAAGCCACCACAATGAGAAGCCCAAGCACTGCCACAGAGAGTAGTCCCCACCCCTGCTCACTGCATCTAGACACAGTCCTCACGCTGCAACGAAGACCCAGCATGGCCAGAAAGAAATAATAAACTAGATAAACTAATAGATAAGATAATAAAATAGATAAATAGAATAGATAAAAATTTAAAAAGAAAATAAAGTAGATAAAAAGAAATCTACACTAAAAATGGGTAGTTTCATCTTGATCTAATAATCAATTTGTAAGAACTACCAAAAAAAGAGGACCCATGACGTCCTGGGGCTGCCACCAGCATAATCCAGACTACAGAAAACTACAGACACATGACCTTATTTCATTGACCTATCCCTTTTCTTAAATAATATTATTTAATATGAAATAGTTTTTGCTATGTGCTACCCACTTGCTGAGGATTTAATATGGCTTTGCTGGGTTTTTAAAAATTAATTTAATTGGAGGCTAATTTTACAATACTGTGGTGGTTTTTTGCCGTACATTGACATGAATCAGCCAAAAATTTCAAATTTAAAAAGAAAACAAGAGAGGGGCGGGAAGGGAGGGTATCCACACTAAGAAGCATATCTGTCAATTCATGTAGGAATCTTATTGAATCCTGGTTTACACAAAAACACATTTAAAAAAAACATTATCAAGCAATCGAGGTTATGTGATCACTGACTGGATATTTGATATCACATGATTATTTTTTAGGTGTGATTATGATCCTGTGGTTATATTTTAAGAAGAGTTGCAATCTCTTCTTATTAGTGGTATATATGGAACTATTTACAGATGAAATGATCTATCTAGGAGTTAATTCAAAATAACCTGGAGGAGGGTAGAGAATAGGTAGGCAAGTATGTGGTGCAGATGAAACAATGTGGCAGGAATGGCTAGATATGTTGTTTCATTCTACTCTTCTTGCTACCTTTAGGTAAGTCTGAAGATTTCTATTAAAATTTTAAAAATCAGTACTTTATTGAATTTTTGATCTGGCGAATTCTATACAGCAGGTTCCTCCTTGACAGTGCTGTGCTGGGTGCTGGCCCTCTTGGAGGGGCAGGCAGGCTGCAGGCAGCCCAGGGCTGGGTGAGTCCTCAGCCCTACAGAAAGAGCAGACCCCGAGATCCTGATTCACGTCTTCTTCAGAGAAGCTCCCAGTTAGCTAGAAATATATATCTCAGGCTCTGGGAACCTAAGAAAAGGAAAAGAAATATTTCTTCACTTCCATGAAAAAATGAAAGCCTGGGAAAGGCAGACTGGGGAGAATCTGGGATTTGGAGTCAGATGATTTGGATTCCCTCCTGACCCCTCAACTAGCACCTGTGAATTTCTCAGTGTCTCAATATGCTCATCTCTAAAATGGGACTGTGACCACCTCAATATCAAAGAACTGTGCTGAGAGTGAGAGGCGATCTCCTCTGGGAAGATGAGAGGCAGTCTGAGGTGGTGGATTAGAGATTTGGAGATCAGAGCCACTGAACGGTGACGCCATGCTACCATCCACGCAGTCAAGTTGTAAATAAATGAAAACTATCATAATTAATTATTTAGGAAAAAGCAATTTGTTCAAGGCCTCAAAGTGAGTTAGCAGGGCACTACTCAGCAGGAGAATCTGAGCTCTGCCCGTCCTCCCCACTCTCACCCTCTGAGATTCCCTCCTGTCTCTATCTGCGTGGCTGATTCACAACTGGTCACTTTAGGGAGGAAGCAGGCAGGATGGAGAAAGCAGGAGCAGGGGAATGGTGTTCTGACAGCTGGCCCGCCCTCCCTGCAGCGGTCAGGGGCAGTGATGAATCAGTGTTGCCGCTGCCACCTTCAGGACACAAGGCTTCCTCAGGCGAGCCTAGGCATCCAGGATGTTCCGCCCAAGCCTTGTTGTGTGATGGCCACAGATGACCATCCTTTGTGATCCCATCCCCTGCAGCACCCAGCAACCTCACAGGCTTCTCCCAGCCTTTGAGTAGAAGCACATTTTCCCCAACCATGCGGGGATTAGGCTAACAAGAGGCACGTGGACGCGTGCGTGTTTGTGTGTATGCGTATATGCATGTCTAAGGATGCAAGAGAACCTGTGCCTCAATGGGGCAGTGCGCTGTCCCAGTGCCACCGGGGAAGACCAGGGGGCCGGATGCCACTGGCCCGCACCCCGCTTTATTTAGAGGTGTGCTCAGCTATGTTTCTGGAGGACCTCCCTGCAGTACTGTTTCCAAGTGGAGTATTCAGTTTGCCCGGAGAAGGCAATAGCACCCCACTCCAGTACTCTTGCCTGGAAAATCCCATGGATGGAGGAGCCTGGAAAGCTGCGGTCCATGGAGTCGCTGAGGGTCAGACACGACTGAGCGACTTCACTTTCACTTTTCACTTTCACTCATTGGAGAAGGAAATGGCAACCCACTCCAGTGTTCTTGCCTGGAGAATCCCAGGGATAGGGGAGCCTGGTGGGCTGCCGTCTCTGGGGTCACACAGAGTCGAACACGACTGAAGCAACTTAGCAGCAAGCAGCATGCAGTTTGCCGGATCTGAGGCCTACATTCTGAATCTCATCACCATCTTGCTATATTCAAAGACAAATCACAAGAGGTAGAGAAGGCAGAAACTCCAGTTCCTTTCTGAGTGACAATTTCTGTTTGACCAAGGGCCACAGCTGGGGATATGTATTTATGGAGAATGTGGAATTCATTGATATATATATTTTTTATCCCTCAATCATTTGTTGTTATTTGAATGTGGTAAATAGTATTCAGCAGAATTACATCATAACCCAATTTTTTTTAATGCATCACTATAATTTTTTTATTTTCTTAGTTACCCCACCCAGCAGGGATCCAATCCATGCCCCCTGCAGTGAAAGGGCAGAGTCCTAACCACTGGGCCACTAGGGAATTCCCAGTAGAGTCTTTCTTCTTATTGACAGTGTCTTGAATTTTGCTCTAAGAATCCCTTAGGATTTCTCCAGTTTTGGATAAGAAGACAAATGGAACACAAAACTCATTCTATTATACTTTCAAACAACTATTATAATGAACTACATCAGTGACTATGAAAAACAAGTTTTAAATAAAAACAAATAGGTACACCTGAAACAATGTCTAGCCAAACTTCCTTTGTTATGGATCAGCACTTAATCTAACTTTAATTTTGCTAAATAAAAAAAGAGCTTTGTTATCTTATTTCAGGTGTTGAAAAGTCTACAGTTTTGCTCTGCATAATATATTTTCCGAACACAGGCTGTTCACAGTGTTTGGCTTTGTCAAAGCAGCTTTGACATTAAAAAGCCCTTAACTAGTTGTAACTTATCAGAAATACAAAGTTAATTTGCCTTTTAAGCATTCCTTATTTCTGCTGCAGTTGTGGGGAAAAAAACAGGGCTCTAGTTCTTTCAAAGCAGCTCTATATGGAGCTGAGGATGAGCACTTGGTAAGAAGCAAGTCTGTGTTTGAGTTCTAACCCGTAAGTAGCTGTGTTTCTTATGAGCAGGTCAATTTCCCCTCTCTGGGCCTCCATTTCTTCATCTGAAAAATAAAGGTTTGGTTTGGGTGTCATTTCCAGCTTGTTGGACTTTCACGGTAAAGCATAACGATCAGGAGGTATTATGTGAAAGCTAAGGATCAGAATCCTAAAGATCAGGCATCAGGAAATGATGGGCCATGGTCAAATCTAGCCTGCTGCCCACTTTTATACAACTCCCCAGCTAAGTATTTACATTTTTTAATGGTTGAACAAAATCAAAAGGAGAAGAATATTTTGTGACAAGTAAAAATGACATGAAATTCAAATTTCAGTGCCCATAAATAAACTTGTATCAGAACATAGCCACCTCATTTGTTTACATATTGTCTGTCTGCTTTCATATTACAAAGGCAAAGCTTAGTAGTTGCCACAGAGACCATGTGGCCAGCAAAGCCTAAAATATTTACTCTCTGGCTCTTTACAAAGTTTGCTCACCCTTACTGTAGTTCAGTATGGCTCCAACTGTAAGGTACATACTTAGAGATCACCTAGGGAATCTTATTAAAATGTAGATTCTGATTTAGGGAGTTGGGGTGGAGCTCAGATTCTGCATTTCTAGCAAGTTCCTGGGTCCTGCCAAAGCCACTGGTCTGGGGACCACATTTTGTGCGGCAAAGCTCAGCTCTATTAGACAAATCTGGTTGCGCCGTGGACTTGCTTAACATCTTTTGGTGCCTTTCCAGAGCCTTTGAATTAACTCAGATCCTTACTACAATGTGAATTTTGCCCATCTGTCCAGCTTCGCTGGTCCCAGTGCCTCTTACGCACACGCCAGGAAACTAGCTCCATGTCTGGACACCTGTGCCCGCTGCTCCCTGATGCCCGCCTTGGTCATCCACATGCCTGTGCACACACTGATCTCTTCACTTGTAACATCCTCTTCTCTCCTCATCCCTCCACCTTCTGTCCTTCAGCTCTGGAAGNTTAATCTAACTTTAATTTTGCTAAATAAAAAAAGAGCTTTGTTATCTTATTTCAGGTGTTGAAAAGTCTACAGTTTTGCTCTGCATAATATATTTTCCGAACACAGGCTGTTCACAGTGTTTGGCTTTGTCAAAGCAGCTTTGACATTAAAAAGCCCTTAACTAGTTGTAACTTATCAGAAATACAAAGTTAATTTGCCTTTTAAGCATTCCTTATTTCTGCTGCAGTTGTGGGGAAAAAAACAGGGCTCTAGTTCTTTCAAAGCAGCTCTATATGGAGCTGAGGATGAGCACTTGGTAAGAAGCAAGTCTGTGTTTGAGTTCTAACCCGTAAGTAGCTGTGTTTCTTATGAGCAGGTCAATTTCCCCTCTCTGGGCCTCCATTTCTTCATCTGAAAAATAAAGGTTTGGTTTGGGTGTCATTTCCAGCTTGTTGGACTTTCACGGTAAAGCATAACGATCAGGAGGTATTATGTGAAAGCTAAGGATCAGAATCCTAAAGATCAGGCATCAGGAAATGATGGGCCATGGTCAAATCTAGCCTGCTGCCCACTTTTATACAACTCCCCAGCTAAGTATTTACATTTTTTAATGGTTGAACAAAATCAAAAGGAGAAGAATATTTTGTGACAAGTAAAAATGACATGAAATTCAAATTTCAGTGCCCATAAATAAACTTGTATCAGAACATAGCCACCTCATTTGTTTACATATTGTCTGTCTGCTTTCATATTACAAAGGCAAAGCTTAGTAGTTGCCACAGAGACCATGTGGCCAGCAAAGCCTAAAATATTTACTCTCTGGCTCTTTACAAAGTTTGCTCACCCTTACTGTAGTTCAGTATGGCTCCAACTGTAAGGTACATACTTAGAGATCACCTAGGGAATCTTATTAAAATGTAGATTCTGATTTAGGGAGTTGGGGTGGAGCTCAGATTCTGCATTTCTAGCAAGTTCCTGGGTCCTGCCAAAGCCACTGGTCTGGGGACCACATTTTGTGCGGCAAAGCTCAGCTCTATTAGACAAATCTGGTTGCGCCGTGGACTTGCTTAACATCTTTTGGTGCCTTTCCAGAGCCTTTGAATTAACTCAGATCCTTACTACAATGTGAATTTTGCCCATCTGTCCAGCTTCGCTGGTCCCAGTGCCTCTTACGCACACGCCAGGAAACTAGCTCCATGTCTGGACACCTGTGCCCGCTGCTCCCTGATGCCCGCCTTGGTCATCCACATGCCTGTGCACACACTGATCTCTTCACTTGTAACATCCTCTTCTCTCCTCATCCCTCCACCTTCTGTCCTTCAGCTCTGGAAGGCGCCTTCCCAGATTCCCTGAGGCTGAGCTAAGTGGTTCTTTCGTGCGATCCCTGAGTCTCCACCTCATTCTCCTCTTTGAAGCCTAAATCACATGGCCTCTGACACTGACGTCCTTAAAGCAGAAGTCATTTTGTTGGGACTTCCCTGGTGGTCTAAGGCCCAGTGCAGAGGCCCTGGGTTCAGTCCCTGATCAGAGAACTAGATCTCCCAGGCCACAACTAAGAGTGCTCACATCACAACTAAAAGATTCCATGTGCTGTAACTATGACCTGGTGCAACCAAATAAATACATAAATAAAAAGAAATATTCAAAACCAGATAAGTAGTTTTGTTTGTTCCTAGATGCCCACTGACCAAACACAGTTCTTGGTACCTGGGCAGGGGTATCACGCATGTTATTTGAAATGAGACAAATGAATTGCCCAGGATCACACAGGCCATCATGTGAAAAGTTGGGACTACAGCCCATACATTCAGAATCCTGATGTGTGTTTTCTTTCCCCTGAGCTGTGACTTAGAAATGGATGGACAGACTAGTCTCATGGCATTTCAAACAGAGGGAAACCCTGCCTGTGCTCTGAGACTCTTTGAGGGTTTGAGAGTAGCAACCCCTTTTGGCATTTCAAACAGAGGGAAACCCTGCCTGTGCTCTGAGACTCTTTGAGGGTTTGGGAGTAGCAGCCCCTTTCCACGGCTGCCACTTTGTGGAAGACAGAGAACTTCTAAGCCCGGGGAAGAGCCTGAAGACACAGCTTGTAGCCCCCCTGGGGCAGGTCCCGGCAGCAGTATTGGCAGAATCACCGCCCCTTACAGTGAGTCAGTTACCCTGGGACCGCCCCATGCAAAGCTCTGGTAAGTGGGGAGTGAAAGGCCTGGAAAAGAGATACAGCCATCAGCACCTTCTCTCTCTGAGGCTGCGTGCATTTCCCTTCTCACTTCTTATGGCTTCTATCTCCTTATTAGCCACCCACACTCAGAAGCAGGTAGATCAGACAGTCAGATGGAGGCTGAGTGCAGCTATAAGGGAAAGAAGGGTAGCGAGGATGATCCCCTCTTGTCAGCCCAGGCTGGCGGAGGGGGGTATGGAGGAGAGAGTGCGTAGAGGGAGCTATAGATTACCCTGCAATGTGCCTCCACCTGCTCTACACGCATCCTCCCCGCCTCTCCTTCTCCCCAAATTCCTATCATTAAACTCACTGAGGCACTCCCTCCAGAAGGTCACTGATAGTTGTTGCAGTGGGCTGGATGGAATGTGTCCTCATGCCAGCCCTGCAAGTTCATCTGTTCAGTCCCTAGCCTCCAGCATGATGGTATTTGGAGATGGGGCCTTTGGGAGGGAATGAGGGTCAGATAAGGTCGTGAGGTGGAGCACAGATCCGACAGGAGGAGTTTCCTTATAAGAAGAGATAACCAGAGAGCTCCAGGTCTCTCTCTTCACCCCAAGCACCCACCCAGCAAAGGCCATGTGAAGATACAGGGAGAAGGTGGTCCTCTGTAAGTGAGCAAGAGGACCCTCACAAGAACTCTAATCCTGCTAGACCTGGACCTTGGATTTCCATCCTCCAAAGTCTAAGAAAGCATATAGTTTAGGCCCCTCAGTCTGCGTTACTTTGTGTGTAAGAAAAAGAGAGAGTGTGTGTGTGTAGGGCTTCCCAGATGGCTCAGTGGTAAAGAATCTGCCTCCCAATGCAGGAGATGCAGGAGACCTCGGTTCGATCTCTGGAGGAAATGTGTGTGTGTGTGTGTGTGTGTGTGTGTGTGTGTGTCTGTGTGTGTGTGTGTGTGTGTGTGTGTGTGTGTGTGTGTGTGTGGCTTCCCAGATGGCTCAGTGGTAAAGAATCTGCCTCCCAATGCAGGAGATGCAGGAGAGCTCGGTTCGATCTCTGGGTTGGGAAGATCCCCTGGAGGAAATGGCAACCTACTTCAGCAGTCTTGCCTAAAAAAAAAAAAAATCCCATGGACAGAGGAGCCTGATCAGCTACAGTCTGCTGCTGCTGCTGCTAAGTCGCTTCAGTCGTGTCCGACTCTGTGCGACCCCATAGGCGGCAGCCTACCAGGCTCCACCTTCCCTGGGATTCTCCAAGAAAGAACAGTGGAGTGGGTTGCCATTTCCTTCTCGAAAGCATGAAAGTGAAAAGTGAAAGTAAAGTCGCTCAGCCGTGTCCGACTCTTAGCAACCCCATGGACTGCAGCCCACCAGGCTCCTCTGTCCATGGGATTTTCCAGGCAAGAGTACTGGAGTGGGGTGCCATTGCCTTCTCCGAGCTACAGTCTATGGGGTCTCAAAGAGTCAGACACTACTGAGCAGCTGAGCACTCACGCATATATATATATATATATATATATATATATATAT
>SJYA01002186.1:1663386-1729612 GCA_006410615.1 Neotragus moschatus
GGCTTCCCAGATGGCTCAGTGGTAAAGAATCTGCCTCCCAATGCAGGAGATGCAGGAGAGCTCGGTTCGATCTCTGGGTTGGGAAGATCCTCTGGAGGAAATGGCAACCTACTTCAGCAGTCTTGCCTAAAAAAAAAAAAAATCCCATGGACAGAGGAGCCTGATCAGCTACAGTCTGCTGCTGCTGCTGCTAAGTCGCTTCAGTCGTGTCCGACTCTGTGCGACCCCATAGGCGGCAGCCTACCAGGCTCCACCTTCCCTGGGATTCTCCAAGAAAGAACAGTGGAGTGGGTTGCCATTTCCTTCTCGAAAGCATGAAAGTGAAAAGTGAAAGTAAAGTCGCTCAGCCGTGTCCGACTCTTAGCAACCCCATGGACTGCAGCCCACCAGGCTCCTCTGTCCATGGGATTTTCCAGGCAAGAGTACTGGAGTGGGGTGCCATTGCCTTCTCCGAGCTACAGTCTATGGGGTCTCAAAGAGTCAGACACTACTGAGCAGCTGAGCACTCACGCATATATATATATATATATATATATATATATATATAAAATTAACCTTTATTGGAGTATAGTTGATTTACAATGTTGTGTTAGTTTCTGCTGTAAAGCAAAGTGAATCAGTTATACATTCACTCTTTTTTAGATTCTTCTCCCATTTAGGTCATTATAGAGTATTGAGTAGAGTTCTCCGTTCTATAGAGTAGGTCTTTATTAGCTAACTATGTTATATATGTCAATCCCAATCTCTCAACTTATCCCTCCCTGCTATGGTACCTTCTTAAGGGCAGCTCAAACAGACTAAGACAGCAGCCATCTTTCACAGATAAATCGATCAATTTCAGTTTCCTCCAGTGAACCTTTATTCAGCTCAGGAAGGCAGGGACAATTCTGGTTTTGCTTGCCACTGTCTCCCTAGCACCCAGCACAGGGCATAAGAATAATAAATGTTAATAAAGAAATGAATGAATGAACTGAGTTCCTGCCATGTACTAGGCACCATGCAAAGTGCTAGAGAAATAAAAGACCAGGGCACTATTACCCCAAGGAGACACAGTCTAGCCTGGGAGACCAATGTAAACCAACCATGATGATGTGATAGGAAAAGCACTCTCACAGAGATGTGGGTTGGGGCACATCTAATGTGCTGAGACAATGCGTGCGTGCAAGCACACACACACACACACATACACACACATTCTGCTTTGATATGAGAGTAGACAGGTGGGTGGAGGAATGAGAAACAGGTGATACAATCTTTTGATAAACTGTCACAAAAGAGCGTATACTTGAAGAGACTGCATACAATTGCACCTTAGAGAAAAATGCACCCAAGAAGACATCTGTTGATTTGTCAATTCATTAACAAATTTGAGCAAGACCCAGCGGTTTTGAAAATGCAGGAACTTAAGTGGTCAATGAGAGCTGAGTGGTCAAAGAGAGAGGAAGGTTGGGGGAGAGAAGGGTCAAGAAAGGCAATAGCCAGGGAGTGATCAACTCCTGACTGATACTGATACCAGAAACACTGAAGGGAAGGAAACAAAAGTCATTTCAATAGTGGCGCAATGCTGGACTGTTGTTATCTTGGAACTCAAGAAATGAAATCTTCAAATGGCTATTAGGTGAGGTAGAAAGGCATAAGGCTTTGAGGTCAGATGAATTCTGGGATGTTGCTACAGTCAGTTACCAGTTGGATAATTTAAAAAAAAAATCTGTCTCACTTTCCTCACTTGTAAAATGGAAATACTACTTACAAGTCTCCTCTGGATTAAACAAAGAGTAAAGTAAACAACAAACAGTAGGTTCACAACAGATGTAAGCTGTCATCAGCTATCTGTCTCTTTGTCCCTAAGAAACTCCAGAGGGACTTCCCTGGTGGTCCAGTGGTTAAGAATCCACCTTCCAATGCAGGGAACACAGGTTCAATCCCTGGTCAGGGATCTTAATCCCACATGCTGCGGGGCAACATAGCCTTCGAGCCACAATCACTGAGCCTGAGTGCCCTTGAGCCCTTGTACCACAATTAGAGAAAGCAAAGACCCAGCGCAACCCAAAAATATAATTTTAAAAAGCAGCAGCAGCTCCAAACACTCTATGATTTCAAGATGGGCCACTGAAAGCTTGGAGGAAGCACGGCGGTGGCACAGTGAAACTCTTTGATGATTATCTGTTGCCTCCCTACCTCCCTCCTTCCTAATCTCAGGGATTCAGAAGGTCAGGAGCCCATCCTCTTTGTCTCTGGGGCCCATGGATCTACACAGTGCTTGGCTTGCCAGAGGTCCTTGAAACACAGTTGCACAGATGTGCAAAGTGGACGCCGACCATCTTAACCATAGTCACGAGACAGATGGACAGTGGAGTCAGTTCTAGAACTCTGACCTCACAGTTCATTGATTTTTTGCAACCACTTGGTGTCAGACCAAACAGAACAAAGACTCTGATCTCATCCAGGGGCATACGCATTCCTTTCCCAATGCACACCAAATGGGAACTGCCACCCGACCCAGAGCATCCCATGTCCCCATCCTCCCTCTCAGCAGCGGCATCCACACTTGCACATGGAGAAGCAGACACAACACTCGAAACGGCTCTTAAAACACTTTCCTGCTATGTGGTCTATAAACACAGGAAACGGCAGCTGGCTGGGTTGCGGGTAACATTTATTTGCCAGTCAGGGTGCTAGAGCTGTGTGTGTGAGTTTCAAGCAGTGATCCAGGAATGAAAATAAACCAGTACAGCAGAAACTGAGGTGTCCTGATTGTGGTTCTAATGAAAAAACTCAGGTTGGGAATCCAGCTCTCCCATTTAAATGCATGTTAGATAACCTTCTGAGCTCCCATTTTCTCATTTGTCAACAGGTTTATTAATAATAGGCTTTCAGTGAAGAGTGACTTCGTGTTTGCAGGAGCTGAGGCTAGTGACTGGCACATAAAGGAGGATTAAAAATGGTATTTACCATCATGTTCCTTGCTGTTTATCCAAAGCAGTTGGAAACTCTGTCCACACAGAAATCTGCATACAGCGGTTTACAGCAGTTTAGTCATAACTGCCCCAAATTGGAAGCCACCAAGATATTCTTTGTTAAGTAAGTGGATAAATAAACTGTGGTACATCCAGGCAATGGAATGTTATTCAGGGCTAAAGGGAATCAAGCCACGAAGACATGAAGGAACATTAAATACATGCAAGCATGCATGCTCAGTCATGCCTGACTCTTTCGCAACCCCGAGAAATACAGCCTGCCAGGCTCCTCTTTCCACGGAATTTTTCAGGCAAGAATACTGGAGTGGGTTGTCATTTCCTCATCCAGGAGATCTTTCCCACCCAGGAATCGAACCTGTGTCTCCTGCATCTCCTACACTGGCAGGGGGATTCTTTTACCGCTGCGCCACCTGGGAAGCCCTCATTAAATACCTGTTAGTAAGTGTAAGAGAAGCCAGTCTGAAAAGGCTGCATATTGTCTGATTCCACCCAGATGACCAGTCCATTCTGAAGGAGATCAGTCCTAGGATTTCTTTGGAAGAAATGATGCTAAAGCTGAAGCTCCAATACTTTGGCCACCTCATGCGAAGAGTTGACTCATTGGAAAAGACTCGGATGCTGGGAGGGACTGGGGGCAGGAGGAGAAGGGGACGACCGAGGATGAGATGGCTGGATGGCATCACTGACTCGATGGACGTGAGTCTGAGTGAACTCCAGGAGTTGGTGATGGACAGGGAGGCCTGGCGTGCTGTGATTCATGGGGTCACAGAGAGTCGGACACGACTGAGCGACTGAACTGAACTGAACTGAACCCAGATGACATTAGGGAAAAGGCAAAACTATGGAGACAGTAAAAGATCAGTTGTTTCCAGAGGCTGCAGGGGACGGAGAGACAGATAAGCAGCAAGTGGATCACAGAGGATTTTTAGGGCAGTGAAAATCCTCTGCAGGATACTACAATGATGGACAGTTGTCTTTAGACATTTCTCCAAACCCGTAGAACATTCAGCACCAAGAGTGAACCTGAAGGTAGACTACAAGCTTTGGGCGATTATGATGTGTTGATGCAGCTTCATCAACTGTAACAAATGTCCCACTCTGGTGAGTGACGTTGATTAGGGGGGAGGTTGTGCACTGTAGGGGCAGTGAGCAGATGGGAAATCTCTGTACTTTCCTTTCAATTTCTTATATTTATTTTTATTTATGTATGTACTTGGCTGAGCCGGGTCTTAGTTGTGGCACTTGGGCTCTTCAATCTTCATTGCTGCATACAAGATCTATAGTTGCGGTGTGTGGGAGCTAGTTCCCCGACCAGAGATTGAATCTGGGCCCCCTGCACCGGGAGCAAGAGTCTCAGCCACTGGACCACCAGGGAAGTCGCTCTTCCTCTTGATTTTACTATGAACCTAAAACCACTCTAAATAAAGCTTAAAAAGTGTATGTAATTCCAAAACTTTTGAGGACCTAATACAATATTCACTTGACAATATCCAGAGCTTTGGAAGAACTAAGGACCTTCCAAGTAGAGATATTCTCTTGCTCCTATGCGATTCCTCCAAAACCCCATTCATATCTCTGCATTTCTAGGCACGTAGCAGAGTGCAACATACTTATTTGATGACTTTTTCTTCATTATCAGACTGAAAGCACCAAGGTAGCCCGAGGTCATTTCTTATTAGTATTTGTTTCTTTTGACCCTGGCACCGTGCAGGCCCAATAAATGTGTGTTCACACACACACACACACACACACATACACGAGTACAAACAACCCTATTAAAAGAAAATCAGTGGAAGGAGGAGAGGAATCCTGAACCTTTGACATATGGCTCTAAAACAGTGCTACAGTATTCTGCAGGAGTTTAGCAGTGAGCTGAGAAAGGCTAACGGGACATGATAGCACTTTCTCCTTTATCATAACCTTCTTTTTCTTTTAAAGAAGCAAACTCCCTCTGCAACAGAAGCAATTCCAGAGCGAAGAGGACCAAACAAGGAAATAGCCTTGGATTCTTCAGCAAAAAACTGTTGCAATATACATGCTCTCCACCACCAGAAACTGCAGTGAAAACAGGAAGAGGATCAGCCTTTCTGGAATTTTCTCTGGTAAGGAGTGAAAGGCTGACCTAAAGCTATTCCATTTACTGCTGAAAACTCCAGTCTCCCAAATCTAAGAAACTCAAAGCCACTTCATTTCCTTTCTCCCCAGCTTAACAGTTCTTTATCTTCTTTCTTACAGCCGCTGTTCTGCCCTGGCGAGATTACACTGGACTCATCTGCCACGTCCTTCACTGCATCTTGGTTGGTACTGCTTCTCTCAGCCTCTGCCCATCTCCGCATCCCAAAACGCCCATCAGCGGGTACCACTTGCCCAGCAAGTGAGTGTCAAGGCTCATCCCCCTGAGGTCTGTGCTCCACTCCCTCAGTTCATAAATGCATGTTCCTTCAGTCCTGTTGTGAGGATAAGCCATGCTTAACTAACCCTGGAGGGACTGCTCCAAAAGATGATGCCTGGGAGTCGGATGCTCAGTGGATCCCAGAGACTTCACACCAAGACACTTTAAAGACAGTAGGCTTAGAAGGATGGTCTACACACCCTTGCTGTAGGATTCCTCCAACCACCTTCCTCCACCTTGGCTGTTCAATACCTCAGGGAGTCAGTGAGGTGCCTCTGGGTCCTTCTGTCTTCATGCTCTTGGTTCTGGGACCACCACCTTGTTACACTGCTTAATAGCTTTGTGTGTATTTCAGTTCCGTGAGTGTCATTATTTTTTCATATTTTAAGTAGGAGAAGCTATCTGTTAACTGCTGGAGCTGTGAAGAGAATCACACATGTGAAAGTACCCATCCAGAAGCTTATAAAGGACCCCTTGGACTCCATACTCTTCCCAACAGACCTCAGATCATATGCAGGTCCACCTCACCCCCAGGGACTTCAGGTCCATTCTTAACACCAACTTAGAAGGTTTGAGTCCTTCTGAGGAGGCTGATATGGAAGCTTATTTACAATCAATCCCAACCAGAGAGAGAAGGCACTGCCTTGGGCCCCTGGTTTGCAAAAGTTGTTTTCTTGGTGAACTGAAGTCAGTGCCTCCCCTTGCCCCTGCCAGCAACTCTAGCCACCCACTGAAGTCCCCAACACAAGCACCCTCTTCTCACATGACAGCCCTCCAGAAATCTTCCCTCCTTCACAATCTTATCACATTATATCAAAGTCATCTGCTTGAGTCTGTCCTCTGCAAGAGCTCAGGAGCCCTCTGTGATCAGGACTAGTGTCTTACCCATCTTTTAATCTCCAGCACCCAGCACAAATCCTGGGTGCCCAGCGTAAAGTCATCGATCAGTAAATTCTTGTTGAATTAATAGCATTCACTTTCGGCCCTGTCTCAGCATCTTCTTCATCCCTTCAGGTCTTCTTCAGACTAAGTATATTTAGCCCCCATGCTACCTGCTTCCCAGGCCAACCCAGACAGCCATGGCAACTGACTCCTAGATATAGAAAAGATAAACAACACGGTCCTACTGTATATATGGTACAGGGAACTATATTCGATATCCTGGGACAAACCATCATAGAAAAGAATATAGCAATAAAAAAGAATGTATATATGTGTATAACTGGGTCACTCTGCTGTATGGCAGAAATTAACACAACACTGTAAATCAGCTATACGTCAATAAAAAATAAATTCAAAAAGAAAAAAACAGTGGCTCATTCGCCAGCCTGCAATAGAGGGAAAGGAGAAATAAATAAGAAATTCACTGAGATTTCCCCTTATCCTCCGCATTGTTCCAAGCCTGCTGTCTAGCAAACAGTAGCCTTCTTTGTTTGATCAAGGTCCCCAGAGAGTCATTCCATTCTAAAGTCTTCACCGGTCACATATGAGATTGGCCATCTTGCTGAACTGGCTTTACTGGTGTCCAGTCACTCTGTTTCTGCCCCATGTCTCCTCCCTACTGGCCAGCAGGGCGGGCAGCCACAGCCCTAAGAGGACAACCATACCTGCCACCTCCCTGCCAAGCCTTGATGGATGAAGTGACACCCAGGTTGCTGCTCGAAGCAGCCAGACAGCAAAGGGGGTATGGCTGTCTGTCCAGCCATCAGTTGTGAGCCTGTGATCTTACCTTCCAAGGGAGATAAGAACTTCAAATGTTCTGATGCGCAGAGTTGCCGCAGGTCTGCATGAGGTCTGAGGTTCCTACAAGGCTCCTCCTGATGGATCAATTAATTCTCCAGTCCTACTTACAAGCGGACACCTCTGGCATCCCCTGCCATCCTCCCTACCCTGCTGACATGTCAGGGGTCATCTCAATGAGGGGAGCTGCTCTGCGGAGCTGTGAAGCCAGGAAGAAGGCAGGAGAGGATAGGAGAAGAGCCATTCCACACCTCAGCAAGCTCCTTCCTCTCCCTGAGAACCTCACCCAGTGGAACGAAGGCTATTTAAATTATCCCAATGAAGATGCTGGGGAGCAAACTTGGAAACGGACTTTCACCAAAAATTTAGGTCGGCTTACTACCTTACCCCTGGAGTCCCTTCATGCCCCCCACACAACACCCTGACTCCAGAGTTCAGGCAGCACTAGTGGCAAAGAATCTGCTTGCAATGCAGTAGAAATAAGAGACTTGGGTTCAGTCCCTGGGTCCAGAAGATCCCCAGGAGGAGGAAGTAACAACTGACACCTGGAGAATCCCATAGACCGAGGAGTCTGGCGGGCTGGCTACAGTCTATGGGGTCGCAAAGAGTTGGACACGACTGAGCGACTGTGCACATTGGTTGGTTGGTTGATTAACTTACCCCTGGAGTACCCTCGTGCCTCCTACACTACACGGCCTTTGGCTCTAGACCTACTGATCTTCACCAATGTACCTACCATTTACTATGCACTCTTTCCTATGTATTATTATCTCATTTAATCACTATAACAACCCCTTGAGGCAGGTCTCATCATCCCCCATTTAATAAATGAGAAAACTGAGGCTTAGAGGAGTGTAGTAACTTGCTCAAAGTGCAGTAGGAATTCAAATGTATGTTGCTTTGACCACACACTCAAGTAAAAGCAAACCACTCTGCACTCTGTCCGAGCAGCCCTTGCTGGGGGGGCCACAGGAATAGGAGCAGGCTTCCTGTTTCCTCTTGGAGGTTCAACTGGCAGCAGCCTGTGATGGCTGGGAGAGGTGGATGTCAAGTAATCGTAATTCCTGAGAACAACCCTGTCTTCTCAATTTGGAACCAAGATGAGTAGTATACACACACACACACACACACACACACACACACACACTTTCAGAAAGGGTGATAACAGCATTGCAGCTCCAGATCACATTTCTACACAGTCAACCACATTGCAGTTACTTGGGGCCCCAACCAAACCAAAGGGCAAGGCAGGTTGGCCTCTCGACCCTCATTTTGTGTAATCTACCAACGGCACACTATGTCTTCGGACCTTGTTTCCTCCTGCAATTCATTGACTTTTAGTATACATCAGTTACACGTCAATCCTGTGGGAGTGGTTAAGAAATCACACTAAGTCAGACTGCCTGGAGTTTTGATCCAAGTTAACTTCTACCACTTGCTAGTTGTATGATCTTGGGCAACTTTAAAAACAAAACAACAAAAAAACCCTCCGTGCCTGAGTTTTCTCATCTGTAACAAGGGAATAATAATAGCTCCCATCTCATAGGGTTGTTATGAGGAATAAACAAAATAACCCATGCGTCATCTGTTTGCTCAGTGGTAAAGAATCCACCTTCAATGCAGGAGACGTGACTTTGATCCCTGGACTGGGAAGATTCCCTGGAGAAGGACATGGCAACCCACTCCAGTATACTTGCCTGGAAAATCCCATGGATAGAGGAGCTTGGTAGGCTATAGTCAATGGGGTCACAAAAGAGTTGGACACAACTTAGTGACTAAACAAGGACAACACAAATGTACACAGTAGGCACCCATCAAAAGTTAGCTATAAATATTTGGTGCATGGATTGGGAACAGTGAGGGTGATGAGACAGCAGATGAGGAGTGAACAATAGTAACTGCAGGTGAGGAGAGCCAAGCAGACCTCTGCTCTGTGAGAAATAGCATGAACTAAGGACACACGCAAAGTGCTTACACATGTGCACGCCATGGTAGATAAAGATGCACATGTCCTCATCTCCAGACTTACGCAGCACAAAGGACTTCACAGAAGAAGCCGAGGATCTTGAGTTGGAAAGATGTACTTGTAACGGTCTTTGTAAGGGAAAGAGAGAGGGAGAAAGAGACCGATGGGAGACACGATGACAGAAGCGAGCGCAAGCTGGGCTGATGCATTTTGAAAACGGAGGAAGTGGCCACTAGCCAAGGAATGCAGGTGGATCTAGAAGCTGGAAACATCCAGAAACATTCTCTCCTAGAGCTTCCAGAAAGAATGCACCTCCCTTGAAATCTTGAGTTGAGCCCATACTGCCCTGTTGGGACTTCTGCTGTCCTCACTTTAAGAGAATAAATTGGCATTGTTTTAAGCCACTGAACTTCCTAAAGCAGCAATAGGGAAACTACTACACATGTCTTTGGTGACACGTGCTTTACTTCACAAAATCCCTCATTTTCACAAAAGACATTTTCTAACTCATTACGCTTTGTGTCCCTGCTTCCTAAAAAAGGTGAAGTGAAAACTCAAGTTTCCAGAAGGAAGTGTTTACTTCAACGGAACCGGCCTCTCAAAGGGCTTCTCAGGTTCCCCACTGTGAATTAGCTTCTCTGGGAGAATGGAGCTTGGCTAGTGAAGATTAGAACAACCTACCAGAAGTCACACAAAACCAACAGGTCACAGACTTTCTGGAAAAGCCTCAAAGTACCAGGACCCAACCATTAATAACAAATAGTATTGCTTTACATGTGCCTGCCTTTTTGTGGTTTTTATTACATTTATATACATTGCTTTATTTTGATTCATCCAACGTATAAAAATAATCTTCGAAAATCGCATTCTCAGGACTTCCCTGGCAGTCTGGTGGTTAAGACTCCATGGTGCCAATGCAGGGGGTGTGGGTTTGATCGTTGGCTGGGCAACTAAGATCCCTAATGCCTCGAGGTATGGCCAAAAGTACAAAAAAAAAAATTAAAAGCCACATTCTCAGAAAGTAACAGATTCAGAATGTGAGCCAGATCTTTTGTCTCTAAAGCCAATTTTCTTTCCCCCAGAGAAGAATACCCCTCATGGGGGGGGGGGAGTGTGACTGAGACAACAAAGGATCACCTCCAACAGCTACAAGACTCCTGGTCTGGTGTGGCACTTCCTCACCCACCCACCCCACCCTGCATCTCAGAGGTCACCATGCCAACTGGCCTCTCCACAGATCAGCTTCCTCTTCTAGGGCTGAGATGCAAACAAAAGTCAGGAAGAAGAAGGGGAGTGAAAGGGAAAGAAAAAAACCAACACAACATATGAAAAGGCTAATCCAGACAGCAGACCAATCCAATTCCTTCAGAAAACAGAGCCAAAACCTTGTCAGAAATTGATTTCTTAGAGGCAGAGCCTGGACTCAGAGAGGTAACCCGATATAAAAAAAGGAAATCGTGGTCAGACTGAGAGGCCTCAGCTCTGCTTTGGCCACAAGCCAGATATGGGTCTCCTTTGACACTATGTAAAATGTGGGAGCCGGAATAGATAGTCTTTACTAGCAATTCCAACTAGACACTTCTGAGCTTCTGCAGGTTTTTTTTACAAGTAGAAATACTCTATTCTGTAAGAGGTATTTGAGTCGTTCTCAACCAAGGTCAGGAACTTTATCTGAGCTTCTTCACTCTGATGTAAAACCTTTCTTCTGTCATAGGTGACTCTCAAGTCAGGAGCAAATGATTGCTACCATGGAGCTAAATATTAGGAACTGTCTCAGTCATGAATAATAACTAACATTTCTTGAGCACCTGTCTCTATCTACATCTTTCACAAAGGATATTGTTTATGTTCCTTCCTCAACATCCTTTTGTAACTCATGAAGAACCATCACTCAACAAATCACCTAAACTTAAAAACTACAGGGACTCCCCTGGTGGTCCAGGAGCTAAGACTCGGCACTCCCCATGCAGGGAGCCCAGGGTTTCATCCCTGGTCAGGGAACTAAATCCCACATGCTTCAACTAAAACTCCGCATGCCACAATGAAGACTGAAGAGCCCGTGTGCTACATCTAAGACCCAGTACAGCGAAATAAATATATGTTTTTAATTAAAAGAAAAAACTATATATTGTGCTTACATCTTCTGGGTCTGTCACCTCTTAGAAATTCAATTCCCAGAAACAAACAACCTACCATGAAAAATACAACTCCTTTTTTGGGGAGTAAATCTACTTTATCCAACCTTGATTCAAGTTCCCTCCTCCCCATTCAAGATGTGCTATCTCCTCCTCCATCTTCTTTTCTCTATCATTTCCTTCTAAATCACCCATCACCCATCCAGATTTCACACCTCCCTACTCATCTCCAGGTTGTTGGTGTACAACAGACACCAACTTGAGTTGGTGTACTTGAGTACAGACAGACCCAAGTATGCAGAACCATTTGCAAGGACTTAGAAGAGAGGAGAAAACCTTCTCTTGGGGACACAGAGGACGGTCCAGCCCCTGACCAACAGCCACCTCCTGAATCTTGAGGTCTTAAAGACAGAGCATGGATCCCCAGCATTCCTTGACATGAGCTCTTCCTGATGGAGAGGCGGCGGCGGCAGTGACTTACCAGAGAGAGGAAAGAGCTTAGCACAAGGCAGGCTGAGATCTCAGCTTCTTGAGACATAAAACAGGAAGAACTGAGATAGTTTCTCAATGCTTAATGCATTGCCTGCACATAGCAAGGATGGGGAAAGACGTGTTGAATTGAAAAAAGAAGGGTCAGGACTTGCATGGTGGTGCAGAGGATGGGAATCCACCTGCCAATGCAGGAGACATGGGTGGGACCCCTGGTCTGGGAAGATTCCACATGCTGCAGAGCAACAAAGCTTGTGCGCCACAGTTACTGAGCCTGATCCCCTAGGGCCTGTGCTCCACAAAAAAAGAAGCCACTGCAATGAGAGACCCATGCACCACAACGAAGACAGTCCCTGCTCACTCAAACTAGAGAAAACCCTCACAAAGCAACAAAGACCTACAGCAGCCGATTAATAAGTAAATGAAGGGTCACACCGGCAAGGATAATCAGGTGACTTCAGCCTGGTTTCCAGTGAGAACAAGTAAGTTCCGATGTCATGCGAATGGGGCTGAGGCTTGGTACTGAGGTAGGGATGGGAGGAGGGGAGGTAGAATCTACAAGTGGAACTTAGCAGTGGGGGAATTCTCAAGGGCAGATGATTCTTCCATCAGAAATCCCAGATCATCTGTCTATTCAGTCAGCTCTGCCAGCGGTCTCAGTTTCAGAGAACAGATTCCAGCTCTCTGTGGAAAGAGCTGTCAAAAGATCTAGGCAGCATCTCAGGGTCCTGGTCGTGGAGTCTGGGGAAGTTGAAGGGAATTACCAGACACCCTACAGAGAGTTTTAGAATCCTCTGAGAACATCTCATTCACAACCCACTGCATTCACTTCCAATGATTTTTACTCACTTTGGAAACACAAAGGGAAAGAAACATCTGGTTGACCTAAATCTTTTATGTGAAATTCTCTTTCCTTATCTTCTTCCAGGATATCTCTGTTTTTTCCTGCCCCTTGAACCATTCCTCTTAGACTCCTTCACCTGTTTTTTTTCTTTCCCCTACCCCAAAATTGGTGNTGAGATGCAAACAAAAGTCAGGAAGAAGAAGGGGAGTGAAAGGGAAAGAAAAAAACCAACACAACATATGAAAAGGCTAATCCAGACAGCAGACCAATCCAATTCCTTCAGAAAACAGAGCCAAAACCTTGTCAGAAATTGATTTCTTAGAGGCAGAGCCTGGACTCAGAGAGGTAACCCGATATAAAAAAAGGAAATCGTGGTCAGACTGAGAGGCCTCAGCTCTGCTTTGGCCACAAGCCAGATATGGGTCTCCTTTGACACTATGTAAAATGTGGGAGCCGGAATAGATAGTCTTTACTAGCAATTCCAACTAGACACTTCTGAGCTTCTGCAGGTTTTTTTTACAAGTAGAAATACTCTATTCTGTAAGAGGTATTTGAGTCGTTCTCAACCAAGGTCAGGAACTTTATCTGAGCTTCTTCACTCTGATGTAAAACCTTTCTTCTGTCATAGGTGACTCTCAAGTCAGGAGCAAATGATTGCTACCATGGAGCTAAATATTAGGAACTGTCTCAGTCATGAATAATAACTAACATTTCTTGAGCACCTGTCTCTATCTACATCTTTCACAAAGGATATTGTTTATGTTCCTTCCTCAACATCCTTTTGTAACTCATGAAGAACCATCACTCAACAAATCACCTAAACTTAAAAACTACAGGGACTCCCCTGGTGGTCCAGGAGCTAAGACTCGGCACTCCCCATGCAGGGAGCCCAGGGTTTCATCCCTGGTCAGGGAACTAAATCCCACATGCTTCAACTAAAACTCCGCATGCCACAATGAAGACTGAAGAGCCCGTGTGCTACATCTAAGACCCAGTACAGCGAAATAAATATATGTTTTTAATTAAAAGAAAAAACTATATATTGTGCTTACATCTTCTGGGTCTGTCACCTCTTAGAAATTCAATTCCCAGAAACAAACAACCTACCATGAAAAATACAACTCCTTTTTTGGGGAGTAAATCTACTTTATCCAACCTTGATTCAAGTTCCCTCCTCCCCATTCAAGATGTGCTATCTCCTCCTCCATCTTCTTTTCTCTATCATTTCCTTCTAAATCACCCATCACCCATCCAGATTTCACACCTCCCTACTCATCTCCAGGTTGTTGGTGTACAACAGACACCAACTTGAGTTGGTGTACTTGAGTACAGACAGACCCAAGTATGCAGAACCATTTGCAAGGACTTAGAAGACTGGAGAAAACCTTCTCTCGGGGACACAGAGGACGGTCCAGCCCCTGACCAACAGCCACCTCCTGAATCTTGAGGTCTTAAAGACAGAGCATGGATCCCCAGCATTCCTTGACATGAGCTCTTCCTGATGGAGAGGCGGCGGCGGCAGTGACTTACCAGAGAGAGGAAAGAGCTTAGCACAAGGCAGGCTGAGATCTCAGCTTCTTGAGACATAAAACAGGAAGAACTGAGATAGTTTCTCAATGCTTAATGCATTGCCTGCACATAGCAAGGATGGGGAAAGACGTGTTGAATTGAAAAAAGAAGGGTCAGGACTTGCATGGTGGTGCAGAGGATGGGAATCCACCTGCCAATGCAGGAGACATGGGTGGGACCCCTGGTCTGGGAAGATTCCACATGCTGCAGAGCAACAAAGCTTGTGCGCCACAGTTACTGAGCCTGATCCCCTAGGGCCTGTGCTCCACAAAAAAAGAAGCCACTGCAATGAGAGACCCATGCACCACAACGAAGACAGTCCCTGCTCACTCAAACTAGAGAAAACCCTCACAAAGCAACAAAGACCTACAGCAGCCGATTAATAAGTAAATGAAGGGTCACACCGGCAAGGATAATCAGGTGACTTCAGCCTGGTTTCCAGTGAGAACAAGTAAGTTCCGATGTCATGCGAATGGGGCTGAGGCTTGGTACTGAGGTAGGGATGGGAGGAGGGGAGGTAGAATCTACAAGTGGAACTTAGCAGTGGGGGAATTCTCAAGGGCAGATGATTCTTCCATCAGAAATCCCAGATCATCTGTCTATTCAGTCAGCTCTGCCAGCGGTCTCAGTTTCAGAGAACAGATTCCAGCTCTCTGTGGAAAGAGCTGTCAAAAGATCTAGGCAGCATCTCAGGGTCCTGGTCGTGGAGTCTGGGGAAGTTGAAGGGAATTACCAGACACCCTACAGAGAGTTTTAGAATCCTCTGAGAACATCTCATTCACAACCCACTGCATTCACTTCCAATGATTTTTACTCACTTTGGAAACACAAAGGGAAAGAAACATCTGGTTGACCTAAATCTTTTATGTGAAATTCTCTTTCCTTATCTTCTTCCAGGATATCTCTGTTTTTTCCTGCCCCTTGAACCATTCCTCTTAGACTCCTTCACCTGTTTTTTTTCTTTCCCCTACCCCAAAATTGGTGCCCCAGAATTCTACCCATGGGGGTTGATTTCTTTCCTTTTCTTTTTATTTGTTTTTATTTGAAGGATAATTACAATATTGTGTTGGTTTCTGCCAGAGGTATACATAATGTCCCCTCCCTGTTGAACCTCTCTCCCACCCCACTTTCCTTTTCTTTATATCCTGCCTGGTTCATTACACCTACTCCCACACCTTCTACTATCATAAATATCCAGATATAGCCATAACCATTCCTCTGAGCTCCAGAGTCCCATCTCCAGCTGCATCTGTAACCTGTATGTCTGTAGTACCTAAAACATGTCTCAAGTCAAATTCGTTGCCTCATCCTCTAAACCAGGGGTTCCCAACCTTCAGGACCTAATGCCTAATAATCTAAGGTAGAGCTGATATAAGAATAATAGAAATAAAGTGCAAAATAAATGTAATGTGCTTGAATCATCCCCAAATCATCCCTCGTCCCTATTCATGGAAAAATGAATTCATGTCTTCCATGAAACCGGTCCCTGGTGCAAAAAGGTTGTGGACCCCCGCTCTTTTATCTATCTTCCATATGTTCTATCTTAATACATAACGTTTCCGCCTCTCTAGTTTCCCAAGCCGGAAATCCTGAGCTACGTTTATGCTCCCCTGCTCTTCACACCGCACAGATCATAAATCCTGTCACTTCAATTTCAAGAACCTGTCTAGCATCTGGCTCTTAATGTATTTTAATCCAGGTCCTATTAATCTTTCACCAGGACTATTACAACCACCTTCTAACCGCCTTCCATGGCTAGTTTTCCTCTGCACCGTTCCACTTTACACTGACTTCTCTGCCTTCAAATGTTATTTCCCATAATCTCTAGGAAACAATCTGGCTCCAATAATTTGTCCACACTCATCTCTCAGGACTTCTCTTCTATCTCCTTTTCATCGGTCTGCAGCCGCCATGTGCCTTACGCTCTGAATTTCATGCTGTTCTCTCTCAGAATGCGCTTCCCTCTTTTGTACCTAAAGAATTTCTGCTCATTCTTTAAGTTCTGCCTTAACTGTCACCTCCTCTGCCTTCCTCAACCTTCTCAAGTTACACTAATTGTTTTCTCTGTGGTCCCACAGAGCTTCTTTCCAAACCTCTAATACGGCACTAACTGCATTATTAAATCATGTTTATGCTTTATATGGGCTTCCCAGGTGGTGCTAGGGGTAAAGAACCTGCCTGCCAGTGCAGGAGACATAAGAGACGTGGGTTCGATCCCTGGGTCAAAAAGATCCCCTGGCGGAGGGCATGACAACCCACTCCAGGATTCTTGCCTGGAAAATCCCATGGACAGAAGAGTCTGGTGGGCTACGGTCCATGGGGTTGCAGAGAGTCGGACACCACTGAGTGACCGAGCAGCACACAGAAGCAACACAAATGCCCAACGGAAGAATGAATAAAAGAATGCCAGATAGAAAGTCAGGCTCAACTAATGGGCCAACTGTTTCCTTTCATAGTCAGAATTTTTTCTTCTCCTTCTAAGCTAAACAGTAACAAGTTACTCACTTAGCTAGGGGAAGGGGGTGGTGGCAAGATGACAGCTAATTTAAATTAAAATCTGCCTCTATCTTCATTTGCAGTGTAATATGAAATCATTTTAACTGTCTGCTGATCTCCCTGACTCCGACCTCTCAAACCAAACCCAAAGCACTGCCACCTTCTTATTTGTCCTTTAAATTTACTTCGGGGGCCCCCTTGTCTGGTTATATCACCTCCTCCTCATCTCACTTAGATACTGCATCTACCACTTACATCACATTTTCAACATCTTATCATAATTTTCTATCTTCCACACTAGATCATCAGTACCCTGGGGGCAAAGATTACATCTAATTATCTTTGTACTCCCACTTCTCTTATAATAGGCTTTAACAGTTGCCCATAAATACACTCTGAAATATCTCTGTGTGTATATATATATATGTGTGTGTGTGTGTGTGTATATGTATATATTTAAATGGTTTTACTAGGAATTTTTCATGAAGATAAAAACATATACTTTTTTTTTCTTAGTCTTGTTTTTTCAAAGATTTAGATTGTCAAGATATAAGAGGTCCCCAAGATAACTGTGCAGAAGTGGCTGAAGACCCTGGACAAAGCGCATCATCAGTGATGGAAAGATGATGCTCTCTACCCTGTTTGCTTCACAAGGTGAAGGCTTGAGGGAGAAGAGATGAAAGAGAGAGGATAAGAGAGACAAAAAGAGGCGGGGAGGGGGAGAAGAAAGCAGAGGGAAGGGAAGTCAGCTGCTCCGTGGCTGAACTAGTTCTCCAGGGCGGGGGAAATCTGATTAGGCAGAAAGAGGAGAAAGGAAGGGCATGCAGGCAATTCAAGGACAGGTTGATGAAGAAAGGAGACAGCAGATGCCTGGGGTTCAGAAACCCAGCAACCCTGTGCGGTTCTGCATGTGTTTGCCTGTATTTAAAGGGACTGTACACAGAAGCAGCCATTGGAGGAAGGTTATCTTTCCTTCTCTCTGTGCTTCCTGCCCAAGACAAGAGAATAAACATTTAGAGAGCAAACGCTCACAGTAAATATTTCTGCATGGGGCATCGTCAACCTGGAAGCAGGATTCTAAACAATCCTGCTACCTGACTCAAGAGAAGGTTTATCCAGCAAAAGCTGGAAAGAAATCAGAAGCATTTGGCTGCCTCTGGCCATCTGTGTGCTCAGCTTCCCCTTGGCGTGCTCCGGACTGCTGTGAGCTGCGATGCCGGTGTTTCTCTCAGCTTCCCACTGTGGGTGGCAATAGCTGGTCCTAGTGGAGTTCATTGCCACGCATGCTTTCTGTACAAAGATGTTTATGCTTCCACTGGGGCAACAGAACACAATGGGAATTGTTGCAAAAACAGCTGCTGATGTCCCTTTAATTAAAAAGGTGCCAAGGAGCAATTTCTTTCCCCCCAGGGGCTGAATTCAAGGCACTAACCTTCTCTCGCATTTCACCAGCATTTTGATCGTATTTTGCAAGAATTTGCACATTCTATCAATTTAAAAATTATACTAATGCATACTAGTGAGATGACTCCCCACCACTGTAACTGCTTCCTTTCTTTCTTTCCACTTATTTACTCTTTAGAATATCAATAGTCCTAAAGAGTTTCCTTGAAAAGGAGAAAAATTTGACCATATAGCACTGGGGAAAATACAACAAAGCAAAACAAAGCAGAGAAGCCAAACCTCCAGAACAGAAAAGCACACAGGAGGCCATGAAAACATCCTTGGGTGGAATGAAAACACTGTCCACATCACCCCTGAGTCACCAGAACTTGGATCCGAGGGGTGGTTGACCTTAGCCCCTTTTGCAGGTGGGAACACTGAGGCCGAGGGAAGGAAAAGGATGTATGTGAGTCTAATGAGCCAACAAGTGAGAGCAGAGTGAGAGCCCAAAGCCAGGGTCTGAAAGAAAGAGCTTGCTTTCATTGTGCATTACTCTGGTACCCTGTGGTGTGTGAACTGAACCCAGAGCCTGTCAGTTATCTGTAGAGGATTATTCACCCAGGTGAGGAAAGGCCACCTGCTCCTCAGAGAGTCACCATAGAGGATCTGCAGCCAGCTAGAGCCAGCGGCTGACTTCAGAGTGCTAGGTGGCAGAACTTGACATTCATCTTTTCCTGCACAGAATTTAATGGGATGCTGTGCGCACAGTAGGAGCTAGACAATTTCTGGATCCATCTGAGGCACTTCACCATAAGCCTCAACCTCTTAAGCAGCAGGTGGCAAATAACCTGACACCAAAGTCACCAGGGAAACGGGAAGCTAGCAAGAGGGACCAGCAAGGAAGGACAACACCTATCATAGTGTGAGCTCCTGACAGAAGATCCAGAGCACTTAGGCTGCTGCCGCATCTATCCTTCCATCCTCCAGGGAAGAGAAAACCCAGAGATTCTCCCATAAGCCTCAAGAAAACCTCCACTGGCATCCAGAGAACTTCGCAATGAAGGAGCCATTCTTCAGTATGCTTTTCTTTTTCTCTCCAAGGCTGGAGTCTGATTCTGTTTGAGATGAATCAGAGGATAACCATATGGCTCTCCTTCAAATCCCCAGCCTGGCCACTTATTGGAGTCAGCAGTTTGGGTGGCCCTGGCTCTGCTCAGGTCTGCTTCCACTTGGCCGGCAGCCCTGGGGCGCTCTGCAAAGACAAGATGCTAAGGAAGGTGGCTATCCGCCTCGCCTCTGCCCCACATTGAAGACTTCATGGCCACAGCTCAGGGAGGAGCAGAGAGATGTAAAAGTGGGGGGCAACTGGGAACCCCAAAACAAAGGGAATCATGCAGAATGAAACCACCACCAGAGCAGGAGTCACTCTCTTTCCCCACTGAGGCGTTACAGGCACTCCCCAAAGATTCAGCAACCTTAACCCTCACAAGGGTCCTTCCTTCAAGGTAAGTACAGTTAAGCCTGCAGACAAAGAATGTCACGTGCCATATCAGTAAACAAAGGCTACTACAGCCATCAAGCCAACAGACACTGCAGCTATCCCCAATGGTGCACCGAGGGGACTCAGGATGGAGCAAGGCCAGATGCTAGCCCCAGAGAGCTGAGGTGCACATCAAAGGAATGATTTCAGTGAGCCCCGATTCTTGTGTCTTCCCATACAGAGAAAGGCACTTCATTCATTAACTTGAGATGTCTGATTTTCTTTAATTTATAGTGATCTCTTAATGTTCCATGGCTCAGACAATAAGCAGGTCTTCAGTAAGCAGTAAGACAGTATTGCAGGTCTTCTGCCTGCAATGCAGAAGACCCGGTTTTGATCCCTGGGTCAGGAAGAACCCCTAGAGAAGGGCATGGCAATCCACTACAGTATTCTTGCCTAGAGAATTCCATGGACAGAGGAGGCTACAGTTCATGGGATCACAAAGAGTCAGACACGGCTGAGTGACTAACACTTTCACTGCCATTTGATGTTCGTATTACCTGGTTTTTTGCTGCAAAATTCCTTTGTATCCTGAGTGCTCCCTTACCTCTTCAACGAGGTCCACCAGAGATATCTGAGAGGCTGCCTCCTGGGCTTGAGTTCTCAGCAAGCCCCCCTTCAAAAAACATACCTCTCAACTTCTGGCTATAGTTTTATTATTATTATTATTTTTGCTATAATTCATGTGGGATCTTAGTTCCCCGACCAGAGACTGAACCCATACTCCCTGCAGTGGAAGTGCCCAGTCTTAACCACTGGACCATCAGGGAAGTCTCATGCATTTTTTTCCAGTCAACACTGTCCACAGTATAAAGACAGAGAATTGAGGCTCAGAGTGTTCTTCAACCAAGGTCACCAGCAGAGAAGAGGCGGAGCTGGGCTTCAAACCCAGGTGGTGCCAACAGCTGTCATGAGTGAGACCACCGAAGAGTGGGGTCTCTTCGGTTCCTGGCTGCCCAAGAAGAGGGACTCCCCCTCACACACATCCACACCAGATGCCTGTAGGGATGGGGGTGGTGCTGAGCTCTGCCACCACCGCAGTTGGCAGGAGGAGAGCTGGCGGGCGACGGGGCTCCCTTAGTTTCTTGCGACTGAAAAGCAAAGCCCTTAGCTCTGAGCATTCTGATCCACTCGGTGAAAAGCAGTTTCAGACCACCAAGGGCGGGGTACTGACAAAAACCACAAGACAGAGTCATAAGGCAAGGTTCTCTTCACTCTCTGGGCCACTTAATCTACTGAACCTCAGTTTTCTCATGAAATTATCAATGTCTGAAACTTAATAACGATTATGTGTACGAATCAGCTTTGTAATCGCTTTGTTTTCATTGTTAGTCGCTCAGTTGTGTCTGACTCTCTGCCACCGCAGGGCTGCAGCAAGCCAGCTTCCCTGTCCTTCCCTATCTTCTGAAGTTTGCTCAAATTCATGTCTATTGTGTTGGTGATGCTATCTAACCATCTGTTACCCTCTTCTCCTTTTGCCTGTAGCCCACCCGGCTCCTCTGTCTAGTGGAATTCTCCTGGCAAGAATACTAGAGAGGGTAGCCATTTCCTTCTCCAGGGGCTCTTCCCGACCCAGGGATTAAACTCGGGTCTCTTGCATTTCAAGGAAGCCCCTTGAAATCTCTAAAGTGGTCTAAAAATGGAAAGTAGTATTAGGGCATAATAGGGAATTTTCACAGACACTGGGTGCAAGGGATTACAATTACATTACCAGCCCATCTGAATATACAAGACCTAGTCAGCAAAAAAAGAGACAAACTATTGTTACATGCAACATGGATGGGTCTCAAAAGCATCAGGAGAGAAGCCAGAAGTAGGCACTGTATGATTCCAGTTATATGCAAGTCTAGAAAATGTAGACTAACATCCAGTGACACAAAGCAAGTTGGTGGCGGGTGGCTGCCCAGGGATAAGGGTGGAGAAGGAATGGACCAATGGGGATATGAGGACACTTATAGGAGTGAAGGATACAAGCTGTCTTGAAGAGGTGAGAAGAGGTGATTACCTGTCAAAACTGATCAATCTTTAAACAAGTTTAGCTTACTGTACATAAATTAGACCTCAGTAAATTTTAAAAAGAATGCATGTTTCCTTTGGAGCCAAATCCTCTGGGTCAGTGCTCCCCAACTTTTTTGGCACTGGGGACCAGTTTCATAAAAGACAATTTTTTCACACACAGGGGGAGGGGCAGGAGCTAGTTTCAGGATGATTCCATGCATTACATTTAATGTGCATTTTATTTCTTAGTCTAATGCCACTGCTCACCTGACAGGAGGTACCAGTCCGTGGCCCAGAGGTTGGGAACCCCTGCTCTGGGAATTATGGGAAATTCACTGGACTTGCAGTTCTAGCCTAAGGCTGTCACAGCAACGAACCATATACAGAGTAAGTCCCTCTAAGCCTCAAGTCTCCTCATCTTTAAAATGAAGCTTTTCTCAAGATCAAGAGGGATGCTGAGTGCACAGGAGAGCAATTTTCACCCACAAAGTAACATACAAATGCAAAGGAGTGGTGCATGGGCACACGGTAACTGTAGGTGGAGTAGAGACTTTCTTGCCCGTCTACCTCTAAGATCCCTTCCCTCCAAGGGGGCCCTGATTGGTCTCCTCATTCTGCCCAAGGTCCTTGGGAAAGCAGCTGCAGCCCCCACCCAGAACCGACGATGATTCAGAGATGTTGGGCTTCCCAGGTGGCTCAGTGGATAAAGAATCTGCCTGCCAATGCAGGAGACACAAGAAGCATGGTTCGATCCCTGGGTTGGGAAGATCCTCTGGAGGCGGGCATGGTAACTCACTCCAGTATTCTTGCCTGGAGAATCCCATGGATAGAGGCGCCCTGGGGGACTACAGTCCATGGGGCTGCAAAGACATGGACACAGAGTGCAGCAACTGAGCACACGTGCGCACAGAGATGCTGAGCTGACCAGGTACTTTCAGGAGCTCCAATGTCCAGCAGCAGGCAAGCTGGAGAAGGCCAGAGAAACCGGATACTTGAATTCATCGGTTCTGGAAGATGCGTCTCAATGCCTTGTGTCACCAGCTCAGAACTGCTTTTATCTTTGGGCAGTGAAGCGTAGCTAACACAGCTGACTATCCAAAGTCAAAGGCGCTTACTCTAGCTCTTTCCTTCTGCCACTGTCCTGCTCTTTAGCTGGGCGTTGTTCAAACAGCAATAATTGAACTACACAGGTAAATCCTTGCTGGAGACCCCAACCACCATCAAACCTCTTTCCTTTTCTTTCAATCCAACACAACAATACAACAACCCTATCTACCTGGTCCAGATTCTATTTTTAACTTTTCTAAGTCCCTTCCTGCCCATCATCTTGTCTGGTCTTCATAAAGCCTTATTTTGAGTTACACCAAACAGGGATTGCCATGCACTGCAGATGATCGGGATACTGAGTGAAAGGGATGCCACAGAAGACCTAAATTCTCCAAGTGTCGGTCAGAAGCTAGGCTAGGACTCAGGGCATCAGACCCTGGCCTTAGTGTTCTTCTGTAAGATTCTATTTCTTGATCATTAGAGAGCCATGTGCTCTAGACAAGGCATTAGCCTCAGGCAGCCCCAAATAAACGGAATCAAGACAAAAGGTCAGAGCTGTATCAGTGGTGGTTGTTTAGTCACTCAGTCATGCCCAACTCTTGTGACCCCATGGACTGCAGCCCACCAGGTTCCTCTGTTCCTGGAATTCTCCAGGCAAGAATACTGGAGTGGGTTGCTCTTTCCTTTTCCAGGGGGTCTTCCCGACCCAGGTATCAAACCCACATCTTCCAGCACTGCAGGCGGATTCTTTACCAACTGAGGGGGCCTCCTCAAATTCACTTGTGGGGTGACGGCTCCCAGAGTTGGCCTCCAGCTGCAGAGGAGAGAAGAAAAAGAGCCTCACTGTCCTCCAGAACCACAGAAACCAAGTAGGGAATGCAAAGCAACACTCCGAGGGGGTGAGCAGGGGGAGGGATAAATGGGAAGATGGGACTGCCATATACACACAACTACATAAAAAACAGGTAACTAATGGGACTCTGATGTATGGTGCAGGGAACTCTATTGGGAGCTCTGGGATGGCCTATATGGGAGGGGATAGATTTCTGTGTTTGCATGGCTGTACGCTTGAGGCTGGCACAACATTGTAAATCAACTATACTCCAATAAAAAAAAAAAAGATACAAAAGGAAAAAACAAACCATAAAAGCCACATTCCATCAGAATTCCTCCTGCCTTCTTGGGTGATACAATTGGCCCTGTCCTGGCCCCAGGCCTTCCCAGCACACACACACTCTTCCTTTTCCTTCCAACCAAGCTTACTCCAGTCTTGACAAAGCTGGGACTTTATTTTTAGAACTTTGGGGAAAAGGAGGAGCTAAGCACACAGGAAGAAAAAGGAAGGAATGGGTCACTTTGGCCCCTTGAAATCTTCCTTTCTCAGGCTTCCCTGACACCTCCTCACATTGTGGTTGCATTTGTGTGCGTGCGCACGCGTGCCATAAAAATGACCACTTCTCAATCCTTCCTCACACAGTGGGGTTCTTCTACAGCAGCGTATAAGTTGGACCAAAGGTCACAGGGTTGGACTGGAAAAAACCTAACACAGCTCCAGGGGTATAAGGAGCTGGAGAAACATACCCTGAGGTCACCCTGCTTGCTCAGCACTGCTCTCAGTCAAGCACTTAACAAGCAAGCGTTAATTAATCCTGTTCCCCTAAGAGGAAGCCAGCCAGGCCCTGAGGTGACTTATTCAAGACCAGAGAGCAACACAGGCTGGCAGGGGACATGGGCTTTGCTGGTGCGGGAGCTCCCTGCAGCCCACCCAGAGCCCAGTGGAAGGGCCCTCTTGCTGCTGCACAAGACCAGACACAGTCACACCCAGAGGGGAAACCAGAGCCGCCAGCCCTGGCTGCCACTGTTCCCTTCAAAGGGCCAAGTTCCAGCCGTCGGTCTCATCTCTTCATGAAGCATCACCGCAGCCAGTTCTTCCTGAACCCAAGGAACCGCCAGCTGCTCTCTCCTGCTTGCCATTTCATCATGCTCCAGGCTTAAGGCTAAGAAAGAGGCTGCTGCTGCTGCTACTGCTAAGCTGTTTCAGTCGTGTCCGACTCTGTGCGACCCCACAGATGGCAGCCTAAGCAAAGTCTGATATCCTTGCTCCCTTTGTTCACAGTGCTCCAAGATGAAGCTCCAAGTCTACTCTCTGGAATCTCAGATGGCCCCGGGGAAAGACCCTCTTCTTACTATGAAGAGGAAGGCTGACCGCATCACCTCCCCGGGCTCAAGTATAAGAGATGTCAGCCCAGGAAGGAAGTGGACTAGATCACGTGATCACCAAGGGCTCTGACCCCTGAGACAGAGAATTTGAGGAGACAGAACAAGTAAACCCACCTCCCTTCCCAGGATGTTTCATCATGACCCACTCTCACCTTTTCAGTAAAGAGAGGTGATGTTAGGAGAAACAGTAGCTCTGATAGGCTGAATAGGGGCTCCTCCCAAAATTTTCATGCCCTCATTCCTGGAACCTGTGCATATTACTTTATGGTTTAAAAAGGGTTTTGCTGATAAGATTAAGTTAAGGATCTTGAAATGGGGAAGATTATCCTGAATTATCTGGGGAGGCTCTAAATGCAATCACAGAGTTTATGGGAAAGAAGCAGAGGAATATTTGACAGAGAAAGAAAGGAAGGCCCTGTGGCCACAGAGGTAGAGACTGGAGGAATGCTGCCACAAGCCAGACAATGCTGGCAGACCAGGAGCTACAAGAGGCAAGGGACAGCTTCTTCTTAGAACCTCTAGAGGGGGCTCAGTCCTGCCAACACCTTGAGTTCACCCCAGAGATGCTTATTTAAGCCTTCTGGCCTCCTCCAAAACTGTCAGAGGATACATTTCTGCTTTTTTTTTTTTTAACCACCCAAAATGTGGTAATTGGTTACAACAGCCACGAAAGCTAATACAGTGCGCGCTTAGTCGCTCAGTTGAGTCCAATTCTTGCAACCCCATATAGTAGCCTGCCAGGCTCCTCTGTCCATGGAATTCTCCAGGCCAGAATACCGGAGTGGGTTGCCATTTCCTTCTGCAGGGGATCTTCCCAGCCCAGGGATCGAACTCAGGTCTCCTGTGTTGCAGTCAGACTCTTTACCGACTGAGCTACTAGGGAGCACTTAAAGATCACTCACTATGTACCAGACATCACCACTCTAAGTACTTTATCCACTTTAATTCACGACATCCTGGTCCTGGCTCTGAGGCCTGGGATGAGCAGACACATGTCTGCTCTGAGCGTGAATCCCAGATTCACTGCTCATGGTGGTGAGCCTAAGCAAGTTATGTGACCTCTCTAAAAAACAGCTTTCCCAGTTCATAAAAGGGCCACATAACCCTTCTCACTGGGCTGCTGAGAGGATAAAATGGATAATNCTTAGTCGCTCAGTTGAGTCCAATTCTTGCAACCCCATATAGTAGCCTGCCAGGCTCCTCTGTCCATGGAATTCTCCAGGCCAGAATACCGGAGTGGGTTGCCATTTCCTTCTGCAGGGGATCTTCCCAGCCCAGGGATCGAACTCAGGTCTCCTGCGTTGCAGTCAGACTCTTTACCGACTGAGCTACTAGGGAGCACTTAAAGATCACTCACTATGTACCAGACATCACCACTCTAAGTACTTTATCCACTTTAATTCACGACATCCTGGTCCTGGCTCTGAGGCCTGGGATGAGCAGACACATGTCTGCTCTGAGCGTGAATCCCAGATTCACTGCTCATGGTGGTGAGCCTAAGCAAGTTATGTGACCTCTCTAAAAAACAGCTTTCCCAGTTCATAAAAGGGCCACATAACCCTTCTCACTGGGCTGCTGAGAGGATAAAATGGATAATAAACATGAAGTGATTAGAACACCACAAAGTAAAGGCTAGCTGCCTTCTCAGGTAGCTTGGCAGTAACAAATCCGACTGCCGATGCAGGAGACCCAGATGCAGGTTCAAGCCCTGGATGAAGGAGGATCCCCTGGAGGAGGGCATGGCAACCCACTCCAGTATTCTTGCCTGGGAAATCCCACGGACAGAAGAGCCTGGAGGGCTACAATCCATGGGGGCGACAATAGTCAGAAACGACTTAGCGACTAAACACCACCAACAACAAATAAATGCTAGTTGTACGAGATCTCAAGGATTGAGCAAGCCAAAATTAAACTATCATCCTAATCTATCAGGACATAGATGAGGCCTCTTGGACTCACCTATGTAGAAAAGACCCATCAGTGCAGGAAGAAATATGTCCTATTTAAACCACTTCGGAGAGCAAACGTGACAGTCTGAAGAATTCAGTTAAGTATTTCTTGCCTTAATTAAGCAATTTAGGTCCTGAATGCTGGCCTCATTTTAGAAAAGGCAAATGCTGGGGGCTGTTCTAATTCTGCACCTTCGACCCACAGACTTCCAACCCCTATCTCCCCTTCTTAAGGACAGCTATGCACATCCATCACACAGGAGGACCTGACTTGCAGTTTCCAAGCCTGGCACACCCCTGCAGAGCTCAGCGCATCTCCTCCCTGTAACTCTGGCATCAGGAACTGGAGCCCCAGTGATTGGAAGTCAGTGTGAGGCAGAACTGTAAGTCCATTTTATGGCCTTCCGACCATAGGGTACACCAACCTGTCCCAGCAGGTTAGGTGGAATGCTAAAATCAAGAATAAGCTTTGATAAGAGATTACAGACAAGTCAGCAAGAATAAAGGTTTGCCCAGAGGCCAAGTAAGGGACACCTAGAGCTATCACGTGAAAAAAAAAAAACAACAACAACACTTTAATCAAGTTGGCCCTTTCAGATAAAGTTTGCCTAACTCCCTGTGCAGGTGATGTCATTCAAAGAAGCAAGGATCCCAGGCCTTGTGTTCCGGCCTAAGAAATCTGCATGTGAGGAATAAAGGGGGAAGAAGGACCTGGCCACCCGGCCTTGGCTTCCTTCCAGGCAGAGGTCCAAACTTGGGTGGCCAGCCTCTGAAAACTCCTAGGGCCACTGCCACCTTGTCCTGGCGACCAGGCCTCTTACTAGCAGGCTGCTGAGGCCGCCACCTGAGCGCTCTCAGCTCTGCCCTACCCCACCCTCCAGGAGGAAAAGGGATGAGAGAGGACGCACCCCCCCTTACTCTCAGGCACCCACAGATTCCTGCGCTGCCGTCACCACTGACGAGAGCCCAGGTCCCCTGGGGGCACTGCTTCCCCTTCTCATTCCAACCTCCCCATCAATGAACGCGCAGCAACCTCTACGCTCCCGCTGCTCCTACTCTGGAGGGAGACAGAACCCAAAACGACATCCGGAGCCGAAAGCCGCAGCGGTGGGAGCGCCGGGCTCCCGGTCCCGCCGTCCGTCCCTGCCCTCTCCCAGTCAGCAGTGGATCCTCCAGCCAGGCAGGCGTTCGGGATCCAGAGGGTGCCCGAAGCCTCTGTGGGGCCCCAACTCCCCCGGGGACTCAGCGCTAGAGACCTCAGGGAGCCCGGGGAGAGAACGGCTTAGCAACACCCGCGGAGGCCTGGAGCCTGCCACAGTCCCAGGGACTCGAACCCGGTGCCCTCGCCCGTAGGCATCCCGCGCCCTGGGACACGCCTCACCGTAGGCTTGCCCAGCCAGCCCCTGGCCCAGCGCTCGGGCGCAGCGCCCTCCCCTGCACCCTCCTCCCGGAGGAGCCGAGTCCCCGGCCGCCCGCGCGCCCAGCCTGCCCCCAACAGGTCGTGGGCAGCGGGGAGCGCGCCTCCCGCCGGGCATGGGAGGCGAGCCGGAGCGAAGCCGAGGGCTGGCCGCGTGGGGCGGGAGGGGTCGCCGGGGCAGCGAGCTCGGCCACTTACGCGCGGGCTCTGGGGAACCCCATGGACAGCAGCACGTCCAGCGCCGATCCATGCTTGATGGTCCCGGGGCGCTGCTGGCGGTTCCTCCGCGGGGTGACTTTGCTGTACAGCTCCTCTCTCGCAGCCATGCCGAGCGGGCTGGGGTGGCCGTACTGAGCCATGCTCAGCGGCCAGCCATCTCCCGGGAAGGCACCCGAGCCGGAGGGCCCAGGAGGGCGGAGGGCCGGCCCGGGGCAGGGGAGGGGGGCTCGGGGATCCGGAGCCGGGCGCAGGCGGAGGCGCAGGCGGCGCTCGGAGGTTCCCTGGTGTCGAGACTGACGCTTCCTGGTGAGGCCACCGGAGCCAAAACTGCGAGCCGCTTTCTGCCCCGCCGGCCGCCACTCGGGCCCCAGGTGCCCCCTGCTCGGCGCCCGCAGCAGACCTCTCTCCTCCGCCCCCTTCCTTCTCTGCTCCCAGCAGTCCGGGAATTTGCAATGAGTAATTTTTGAATGGATCAAAAAGGAAAAGGAGCTTTGTGGGCCGGCTCTGCCTCGCCTGTACCCGGGCCCCGCCCCTCTCTTAAAGCGGCAGCGCGGCCCGTGACTGCTCCCGGCTGGGCGCAGGCTGTAAAGTCCAGGTGCTTCTGGGCAGAGAATTGGAACCAGCACTGCCTGTGTACACTGGTTCCGGGGAGTCACTTCCAGCGCTCCATGGCTTCCATCTGGAGCCAGTGGGGCCTCAAGACACCAGATCAACCCATTTCAAGTTTCCTGTGGTTCTAGATGGGGTTATTAGTGGAAATTGGGCAAACTGATGGACGACATGAATGGACCAGAAGGCCAAGCCATAGGATCCAGATAAAAGGTTTTGCTTCCTAGAGACTGTGCAAGACCCAGAGGATTGTTAGTGGCAACTGGAGACCAAGTTCCCGTCAGCTGGCCAAGGAATCACGCTGAAGACCTTCTGTGTTCTCCATGATGGACCATGGGATTTCCCAGCAAGAATACTGAAGTGGGTTGCCATTTCCTTTTCCAGGCTATTTTCCCAACCCAGGGATCGAACCAAGGTCTCCCGCGTTGCAAGCAGATTCTTAGCCATTTGAGCTACAAGGGAGGAAGAAAACTACAGCAAGAAGAGGAAGGGGAAGATGAAAGGAGGAAGAAGGTGGTGAGGAAGGAAGTGGGATGTGGAAGAGGGTGGGGGAGCAGGAACTGAGAAAGAACATTTTGTAATTGTAAGAGGTGTTCGCCCTGAATGGGTTGATTTTCAATAGCGAATGAGTACCCTGTCAGTAAAACCATTCAAAGAAAGACTGCTTCATCACTGCTCAGCGGTGACAAGTAAGTTGCATCATAGGTTTGCCCAAACTACTCCTACCTCAAAGAAGGTGGAAGTCCTAGCCACCCCTCTCTCCCCACAGCTCCATAACTTGTGAGCTGGTCCTGAGGGCTGGTCCTGTCAGCCCTCAGGAGAGCTGGTCTTGGGGATATTAAAGCGTGGGGGGAAGGCTGATGACCAGCTCTCAAGTTGTGGAGCTGTGGGGAGAGCTGATGACCAGCCCCCGTGAACTTGGCTTGGGGGTATTAAAGCTGTTTCATTCAGAGACACATTTATGGTCCTCAGTTAGCTAGGAGGACCCTGCTTAGTGTAATGGAAAAGGCACAGAGTAACCCTCAGTTCAGTTCAGTTCAGTCTCTCAGTCATGTCCGACTCTTTGCGTCGCCATGAATTGCAGCACACCAGGCCTCCCTGTCCATCACCAACTCCCGGAGTTCACCCAAACTCATGTCTATGATAGCTGCTTTTTTTTCAGATAATGATTATATTACCACCTAACATTTGTTTATTAGGCTCTCGTATGTGTCAATCACATACTGTGTTCTGGATGATAAATGAATTAACTCANTGAATTGCAGCACACCAGGCCTCCCTGTCCATCACCAACTCCCGGAGTTCACCCAAACTCATGTCTATGATAGCTGCTTTTTTTTCAGATAATGATTATATTACCACCTAACATTTGTTTATTAGGCTCTCGTATGTGTCAATCACATACTGTGTTCTGGATGATAAATGAATTAACTCATTTAATTTTTATGACCCTATGGTGTGTGTATAATTATTATCCCAGTTTACATACAAGAAAACAGCCCAGAGAGGTTGAGGAAGATAGTACAGATGACACGTCCGAGCCAGAGCTCTTGGTGTCTTGGACAAGTTGTTTCTGCCCTCTACAGCCCCAAGTCTTTATCTATATGCATCATAGTAACTAGCCTTACACAGGGCTGGGCTCTCCAAAAATACCAGTTCCTTCCCCTGCTTGGAGCATTGGGGGAGAGCTGATGACCAGCTCTCAAGGAGCAGCTTTTTGATATTGCTTTCTAAAGCATCTAAGAGTTTTACCAGGGGAAATGACACAGGTTAATTCCCTTTAGCTCAGAATATAGTTTTCTAAAAAATATCCAGCAGTTTGGAAGTGGGTAAATAAGGACTACTGGGGCTTAAGCAACAAGGTGCATAGTTCTATCTGCTATTGTGTAAGGGATGAGGAAAAAGTCCATACTTCCTGGGTATGGACTCTTGCCTCTGCCTAAGCAGAAGTGTCCTGAAGCCATGCAGAAGGCCTCTCCTGGGCACAGAGCAAAGAGACAAAACTGGGCTGGGGAAACTATGTCTAGTGGACTAGCCTCCTTGGGATGCGTTTAGTAAAGGGCACTGGATCTTACCTGATATTCTGAACTTCTTCCAAAATCTTGGCTTGAGAGTTAAATGATCTGAAACCTAGTCAAGCGATACTGTCTTGTGGAAGCAGTTTATAACCCGTAAGTATCGATACTACATAAATAACTGAAATTTACTGAAAATTCACTACACATTGATGCTGTTCTTTGCTTCTTACACAAATAACTTATTAATCCCTTGATAAGACAATAAAGTAGGTACCACCATATTATCACTGGCCACTTTACAAAATGAAGATGTTGAAGTAGACAGAGAGCAAGAATCTTGTCCAAGATCGCATGGCCGGTAAGTGATTTGAACTCTTAAAATTTGTTAACCACTTAGTGCCTTTATGATGATGATGAAGAGATGCCAACCAGTAAACTAACATGTTCAAATAATAACCTTTTTGACTCCTCCTGTAACCAAGCTGAATTTGAGTCGACTCACTAAACGTGAAGCCAAGCCATTCTACTGACATTGGGTTGTGGAAAAGGAAAGTGTACTAAGTCCCCGACATACGAATTAGTTCTGTCCCAAGAGTAAGTCCAGTTTGTTCATAAGGCAATAAGGTTAGCCTAGGTACCCAACTAACACAATTGGCTATGTAGTACTGTACTGTGTAATAGGGTTATAATATTTCTTATGCGAATAATACATAAAAACAAACACCAAAAGTAAAATAATTTTAATCTTACAGTTCACTGCCTTGAAAAGTACAGCAGTACAACAGCTGGCTCTTCTTAGCAGTACCGGCTACATCCTTGCTGCTCTTATTCTTGCTTCTGGACATCCTGGGTTTGAAATATGCTGTACTAGTGTATTCTGTCGGAGAAGGCAAAGGCACCCCACTCCAGTACTCTTGCCTGGAAAATCCCATGGATGGAGGAGCCTGGTGGGCTGCAGTCCATGGGGTCGCTGAGGGTCGNCCAGCTTGTGTTTCTTCCAGTCCAGCATTTTTCATGATGTATTCTGCATATAAGTTAAATAAGCAGGGTAACAGACTTTAAAAACTCAAGCTGTTGTATCATAGGATATCACTTATATGTGGAACTGAAAAAAAAATGATACAAATGAACTTATTTACAAAATAGAAAGAGACTCACAGACATAGAAAGTGAAAGTGATTCAAGATTGGGAACTCATGTACACCTGAGATGGAAAAAATTAAAAATTAAAAAAAAAGAAAGAAAGAAAGTGAAAGTCAAGTCGCTCAGTGGTGTCCAACTCTTTGCAACCCCATGGACTGTAGCCTAACAGGCTTCTCTGTCCATGGGATTTTCCAGGCAAGAGTACTGGAGTGGGGTGCCATCACCTTCTCCAGGAGATCTTCCCCAACTCAGGGATTGAACCTGGGTCTCCTGCATTGTAGGCAGATGTTTTACCGCACAGACATAGAAAACAAACTTATGTTACCAAAAAGGAAATGGGGAGGGGGAAAGAATAAAGTAGGAGGTTAGGGTTAACATACATACACTACTATTATAAAATAGTAAACAACAAGGACCTACTGTATAGCACAAGGATCTCTACCCAATGCACTGTGATAACTTATGAGAAAAGAGTATGAAAAGCAAGATATATATATAAGTATATATGTATGGATGAATCACTGTGCTGTACATGTGAAACTAACATGATATTGTAAATCAACTATACTTCAATAAAAAAGAAAAAAAGGTCACATTATTTCCTCCACTAAAGGAAATAATAGTTGTGTGACTTGGTAGACTGCTACAGTGGATATCATATTGCAATATAAATGTATCAAATCAGTATGTCTGTATACCTTCAATGTATACTATATGTTAACTGTATCTCAATAAAAACTAAATTTAAATTTAAAAGAGTCATATCATTTCTACTGTGTCCCAAAGCACAGTTACAATAGCTCGAAGGACCTGGAGATTGTGACCACTTTACAGTCTTGAATTTGCCCATAGGACTTGGCACAGTGCTTATGCTTGCACAATTATTGATGGGTTGTTGAATCTGCAAAGCCATGTCATATGGTAGGAAAAGGTAAGACTGAAACAAAGTTTGGAGCATCACTCTAAACCCAACAAAAATCTTGTATTTTTCTCATATGTTGAAAAAATTAAGATCTCTCCCTCAGTTGCAAAAAGAAGAGAAAGCACAGTGAGTCTATTTTCATTTTTCATCCATCTCTGAACAATAATCCCAGTGGGTCTATTTTGGAAACCTCGTAGGAGATACTCCATTGTCTGTGCTTCCTCCTTGGATAGGCCTCATCCCAAATGTCACTGCTGAAGGCTCTGTGTCCCTGACTTGCCACATGACAATAGGAGTGTTAGGAAATAGACAGTACAAGCTTAAAAAAAAGCTTATTCCTCTTCTCACACAACTTCTCTTTTTGTATACAAAAGGAAATGTACAGGACTTCCCTGGTGGTCCAGTGATTAAGGCTTGACACTCCAATGCAGGGGTATGGATTCAAACCCTGGCTGGGGAAGTTCTTCATGCCAGGTGGGCCATCCAAAAAAAGAAATGTATAGGCAACATACAAATGTACAGGTTTCCCTGGTGGCTCAGTGGTTAAGAATCTGGCAGCAATGAGGAGATGTGGGTCAGGAAGATCCCCTGGAGAGGGAAATAGCAACCCATTCCAGTATTCTTGCCTGGAGAATCCATGGACAGAGGAGCTTGGTGGGTTACAGTCCATGTGGTCATAAAGAGTCGGACATGACTGAGCAACTCCCACAGGCAACATAAAGGGCAAATTTTATTTATAAAAAATAGAATAAAATTAAGTAGCTATAAAAGCCTAGGTATGTGGAAACAAAAATCACCACCACAACAAAACAAGCAAAAATAACCTCCAAGCCCTAAAAGAGTGGAAACAGCAGCCATGGACTGAAATACTTGAAAAACAATTTTTACCATTTTAAAATTCAGAATGGTTTCAGGGGTTACAAGATGCAATTTTTGGATATTTCTGTTTAAAAATGGAAGTTTAAAACTTCATAGAATGCTTTTTAATGAATCCTTGTGAGGCTGTGTACATTGATGTTAGATGTATTTCCAAATCATGCATAATACATAATGTCAACATAAATAACTTATGACCTATACAAATAGGGGAAGTTTTGTAATGCCAGGACATCAGTAGAATAATACTCTGGCCAGTTAGCTATTTCTTCCATCTTCATTCTGGAAATTAAAATACTAAAATTGCCAGTTGCTGCCTCCCCGCCCAGTTGCCTGACCCATCGTTTCCCCACCCTAGAAACTGTTTAGCTGTATTTTATGACACTTTCCCTTCTAGGATTGAGTTAAGGTTTGGGACTGTAACATAATTTACCTCTGTTTTCTCATCTTTAAAATGGAAACAACAAGACGTACTTCATAGGGTTTTCTCATCTTTAAAATGAAATAACAAGACATGCTTCATAGGGTTTTGTGACACTTAAGTGAGTTGTGAATATGAACATACCAAACAAAGTGGCACACGCTTGCTGCAGCCTTAATGAAACTGTTTATCCCTGTGTCCTACTCACCTTCCTATTCTCAGGACATCTGTGCAGTTTCTCTGTTTCATTAGAATTTAGGACTGTAGAATTAAATTAATCATAATCTGTGGTTCATATGTGGCTCAAGTTTAGCCACCTAGCTACTTGTTTAATCAGTTCATTTTTAATAATACAGTCAGTTCAGTCGCTCAGTCATGTCTGACTCTTTGCGTCCTCATGGGCTGCAGCACGCCAGGCTTCACTGTCCATCACCAACTCCCAGAGCTTGCTCAAGCTCATGTGCATTGAGCTGGGGATCCTATCCATAAGCACCCACAGAACTTTCACCTGAAACAAAAGCTAGGACCTTGACAATAACTAATATCTTACCAAATGACCACACTCTACTCCAACAAGCCTATTCCTTGCCTTCTTGTACTCTAGGTGGCTTCATCCTATATTCTATGTTCATCATTCCTTTCTTTTCCTTTTCATATAATTTTATTGAATCTATGAAAGTGAAAATGAAAGTCGCTCAGTCATGTCCAACTCTTTGCGACCCCATGGACTATACAGTCCATGGAATTCTCCAGGTCAGAATACTGGAGTGGGTAGCCTTTCCCTTCTCTAGGGGTTCTTCCAAATCTAGGGATCGAACCCAGGTCTCCTGCATTGCAGGAGGATTCTTTACCAGCCAAGCCATAAGGGGAGCCCTAGTGAATCTTTAAATATCATAAAGAATATTCTTAAAGAAATTTTTAGCTGTTTTTTCTTTGAAAAAAATTTTAAAGAATTTTTTCACTCTNTTCTTCCAAATCCAGGGATCGAACCCAGGTCTCCTGCATTGCAGGAGGATTCTTTACCAGCCAAGCCATAAGGGGAGCCCTAGTGAATCTTTAAATATCATAAAGAATATTCTTAAAGAAATTTTTAGCTGTTTTTTCTTTGAAAAAAATTTTAAAGAATTTTTTCACTCTTTACTGAATTTGTGAAAGTCGTTATTGAATTTGTTACAATATTGCTTCTGTTTTATGTTTTGTTTTGTTTTTTGGCCATAGGACATGTGGGATCTTAGCTCCCCAACCAGGTATGGAAATTGTGCCTCTTGCATTGGAAGGAGAAATCTTAACCAATGGACCATCAGGGAAGTCCCTTTGAAACTTTTTTATTTTAATTGTACTGTAGTTGATTTACAATGTTGTATTACTTAGAGGTGTACAGCAAAGTGATTCAGTTATACATACATAGATATCTATTTTTTTAGATTCTTTTCTCTTATAGCTTATTACAAAATATTACACAGTTCCCTGTGCTATACAGTAGGCCTGTGTTGGTTATCTATTTTATCTATAGTAGTGTTAGCTGTTTTGATATAATAGAGTATGATGCTGTTTGTAATCTTCTGAGATTAGATTTTTGTTTTTTTGCTCAATAGTGCACAGCTAAGGTGTATAACTAAGGTATATTCATACTGTTGACTATCGGGTAGTCCATTGGTTTGGTTGCTGTATAATAGTCCATCTCTTGTTATGTCATATTTGGATTATTTCCAAGTTTTTGCTTTTATGATTCTGCTGCTATGACCACTCTTTTTTAAAAATTATTTATTTTAATTGGAGGCTAATTACTTTACAGTATTGTGGTGGTTTTTGCCATACATTGACATGAATAAGCCACAGGTACACATGTGCCCCTCATCCTGAACACACCTCCCACCCCCCTCCCCACCCCATCCCTCTGGGTTGTCCCCGAGTACCAGCTTTGAGTGCCCTGCTTTATGCATTGAACTTGCACTGGTCATCTGTTTTACATATGGCAATATACATATTTCAATACTATTCTCTCAAATCATCCCACCCTTGCCTTCTCCCACATAACCCAAATGTCTGTTCTTTACATCTGTGTCTCTTTTGCTGTCTTGCTTATAGGGTTGTTGTTACTGTCTTTCTAGATTTCATATGTATGCATTAATATACTGTATTGGTGTTTTTCTTTCTGACTTACTTCACTCTGTATAGTAGGCTCCAGTTTCATCCACCTCATTAAAACTAACTCAAATGCATTCTTTTTATAGCTGTGTAATATTCTATGTGTATATGTACCACAACTTCTTTATCCATTTATCTGCCAGTGGACATCTAGGCTGCTTCCATGTCCTAGCTATTATAAACACCACTCTTTATAAGTCTCCAATCATATCTGTGCAAGAATTACTCTTGGACTATAGCCTGCCAGGCTCCTCTGTCCATGGAATTCTCCAGGCAAGAATACTGGAGTGGATAGCCATTTCCTTCTCCAGGGGAACTTCCTGACCCTGGGATCAAAGCCGAGCCTTCCTCACTGCAGTCCAATTCTTTACTGTCTGAGCCACTAGAGAAACCCAATTCTAGGAGTAGAAGCTGGGGCACTTTCTACTTAGAAGATAATACAAAACTGTTTTCCAAAGTAGTTATACCAGTTTACATTCCCATCACCAGCACATAAGAGATTTCTTTGCATTGTGGTTGCCTGTGGCTACATAATTATTCTGTATTCCAGACTATTTTACAAATCACTTGAGGTGAACTTGAGGTAATGTAGTCAGAGAGTTCAAGTGTATGGGCTCTGTGTTTGACTTCCACTTTCTTCCTTATGAGTCATGTAACCTTGAACAAATTCATCCATTTAACAATTATTCACTGAGCACCTACTATATACGTACTGAAGACAAAGTCCCTCTTCCCAAGGATCCTACATTCTAGTGGGAAGCGACAGACAGTGAGTAAATGTAAATTCAATGATAAGTGCTATAAAGAAGGAAAACAGAGTGATGTGCTTAGAAGTAACTGAGGGTGGGAAACTCCTCTAGCAAAAGCGAGTTGGGAAGCTCACCTGCGTGGAGGTGACCTCAAAGCTAAGATATGAATGATCAGAGGAAGGCAGCCAAACGAAGAGGTGGAGGGAGAGACTTGCAGGCAGCAGGCACAGAAAAATGCAAACCCTTCAAAGGTGAAAATACTCAAAGGCACATAAAAGAGGTCAGAGTAGCTGAAGCACAGGGAAGGAGGGGAGAATGAAGACCTGTGATGGGTGTGCAGAGCCAGTTCCCGCTTCCAGGGCAGAGCTCATTGTTTCAGGAATTCCTGGAACCATTCATCAAATCATTATTAGCAGGAAATCAGCCACAGTGGGAGTATTTACACCATAGAAATTGGCAGATGCTTCCCCAGGGCTTCTTCCCCATGGCCCTGAGAGTCAGGGAGCAGGGTGAGGTGGGGGAGGGGAAAAGACAACTGAACAGATGCAGTTAAAGGGTGCTTCACCTCTCAGCACCCAATCTCAAAGGGTCACCTTGAGAATTAAATGAGTTGGTTCATCTAAAGCACAAGGTGGAGGAAGAGTGCTCAGTGACCACAGAGCACTTGCCTGCGCCTGCCAATTTTCCTATTCCTTCTCCAGCTTCCCTACCCTGCAACCATCTGGTCATGATGCTCCTAGGAGGAAAAAGAACAAACATATGTTGAGTAGCCACTATAGGCCAGGACTCTCACATGTTGTTATTTCACACCATCAGCAATACTATCAGGGAGATAACTACATGGGAAATTTACTGATAAACCTACTGAGGTTGGGTAACATGCCCAAGGTCTCACAGCTGCTGAGCGGTGAACTGGCATTGAAAACTAAGACATCAGTGGGTCTTCCCTAGTGGTTCAGTGGCTAAGACTCCATGCTCCACATGCAGGGGGCCCGAGTTTGATTCCTGGTCAGGAAACTAGATCTTGCATGCTGCAACTGAAGATTCTGCATGTTACAATGAAGATCAAAGATCCCGGCATAGCCAAATAAAATAAATATATTTTTTAAAAAGAATGAAAGATGGATTTCCTTGGTGGCTCAGTGGTAAAGAATCTGCCTGCCAATGCAGGAGAGGTGGGTTCAGTCCCTGGTTGGGGAAGATCCCACATGCTGCAAAGCAACTAAGCCCACGTGCTACAACTACTGAGCCTGTGCTCTCTAGCCCAGGTGCTGCAGCCACTGAGCCCACATGCCGCCGACTCCTGAAGCCTGTGTGTCCCAGAGCCTGTGCTCTGCTATGAGAAGCCACTGTAACGAGAAGCCTGCACACCACAACTAGAGAAAAGCCTGCCAGCAGTGAAGACCCAGCACAGCCAAAATAAATAAATAAATAAAGTTATAAAAAAAAATAAAAGCAACTGGTATCTCCATTTAAAAGAAAAAAGAAAAGTAAGACATCAGAATCTAGCTTCAGGGCATATTACAATTAACCTTAAGTCATTAATATCAATTAAAACATTTCAACAGGCAACTCATTTGAAGGGATAGTTTATTTGGATATACTATTAAATGAACCACAGACTTGCTTGAGACTGTTGGAAGATGTGTGAGTAAAAGGGGTTGCAGCAGATCTGGGATTGAAGTAACCTTTGCTAAACTCATCATCAGGCGACTAGCAAGTAAAAAATAAAATTTTTCCTTTCAGTAGTTCTTTCCTTTTACAGTAAGTGGCTACCTACTATACGCAATGGGCTCAAAAATAAGAGTGGGTTCAAGGTTTGGCAAGTCTAGTGGGAGACAGGCATGATCAGACCGTAAGAAAACAGGATGATTGAGAGACAGAGGTTTCCTTCAATTGTGACGGGGCCAAATGGTGGAAAGGTGGGTGGGAAAGCTTCCCAGAGAATGTGATGTCTGAGTTGGACATTGAAAGATGAATGAAGGTACATCAGAAGTGGAATAAGAAAGTAGGGGTGGGATGAGGCTGAGTAGAAAGAGAAGGAAAGAAAAGATGTTCTAGGCTGAGAAAATGCCAAGTGCAAAGACCAAAGATGGGAGAGATCTGGTCATCTTGAAAGACCATCTTGAAGACCGGCATGGCAGAAGCACAGGGCTTGGAGGAAATGGAAGAGATTCAGATAATAGATCAGGGTTGGAGAATTTGGGTTACTTCAGAACCAGACTTTTTTATAGGTAATATTTCCCTGGCTGATGTAAGCCCAGCTTTGATACCCTACTGGGAAATTCATCACCACCCAATGACTGGATGAATAATACAAAACCACTTAGAAACCTAAGTGGTTTGAAATTTTCAGTTCAGTTCAGTTCACTTCAGTTCAGTTCAGTCACTTAGTCGTGTCTGACTCTTTGTGACCCCATGAATTGCAGCACACCAGGCCTCCCTGTCCATCACCAACTCCCAGAGTTCACCCAAACTCACATCCATTGAATCATCCAGCCATCTCAACCTCTGTCATCCCCTTCTCCTCCTGCCCCCAATCCCTCCCAGCATGTTCTCCCAAAATTAATATGTTGAAATCCTAATCTATAAAGTGATAGGATTAGGAGGAGGGGCTTTATGGAGGTGATTAGGTCATGAGGGTGGAGCCCTTATGAATGGGATTGAAGTGAAGTGAATTCACTCAGTCCTGTCCGACTCTTTGCAACCCCGTGGACTATAGCCCACCAGGCTCCTCCCTCCATGGGATTCTCCAGGCAAGAGTACTGGAGTAGGGTGCCATTTCCTTCTCCAGGGGATCTTCCGGACCCAGGGATCGAACCCGAGTCTCGTGCATTTCAGGCAGACGCTTTAACCTCTGAGCCACCAGGGAAGCCAGACTTCAGAGAGCTCCCTTGGCCCTTCCATCATGTGAGGACACTGGGAAGGCTGCAACCCAGAAGAAGACTCTCAGCTGACCATGATCTTGGACCTCCAGCCCCTAGAACTATGAAAAGTACATTTCTGCTGTTTATAAGCCACCCAGCATATGGTATTTTGTTACAGCAGCTCAAATAAATGAAGACACAAGGGAAAATCAGCATGACATCTCAAAATGCTGCTCATTCTTCAAGCTCAATCAAAATACTGAAATTTCCAAGAAGTCTTCTCAGGCCCCCAGCTTCTGAAACTCAGAGCACGTTTCAAACTTAAAATCTCATGGATAATTTACAATATCCTGCCCTTTCTTTTCCTTTACTTTTTTATTCTACTTAAGTGTAAATGCTTTATAAAATATAGAAGGAATACAGTGAGATTTTTTTATCATAAAATTAATGTCAATCAGATAAAGAAGGAAAAACAATCACTTCAGACAGAAGTGATCAACAGTTACATTTTCTTCCATTGATTTTTAGTAAAATAAACGATCAGTGCTCAGGCCTAGGCAAATTAGTTATAAATTACTTGAGAGCAGAGATTGCTCACTATCACTATATCCTTTTTTAAAATATTTATTTACTTATTTGGCTATGCTGAGTCTTAGTTGTGGCATGCAGGATCTTTAGTTGTGGCATGCGGACATTATATATTTTTACCTCCCATGTGAACTTCTTAAATGTTTGTCGTTGATGGAGACAATTCTCAATGAATTAAGAGCTCCCAGCTAGTTGAGAGCATGTCATAAGCCTGAAGAGTCTGTTGAGATAGATTTGCTTGAAAATTTGTGCCCTGAGTGACCAGTGTTGTCAAAAAAAGCCCAGAAGAGAAGATGACACAGTCAGCCTTGTCATCTGCAAAATTACAGGACAAGTCTTTCCACAAATGTGGCTCTTTAGAGTGGAGACCATCAGTGCTGGCTAGTCTTGTGGGGATTCTGGATCCATCTCTGGGGGTGGATGACCGGACTATCATCACCTGAAAAATAAAAGCAAAATGAATACGGCAAGGAACAGACCACCCTCTTTCCCTCTCTTTCTTTCTTCCTAAAGTCCCCTGAGCAAAACAGATTATCCATCTCTTGAGGAATCTGAATGTTGTTCAGTTGTTGTTGTTCTCTGCAGCTGCTATGAAGAATTATCACACTCTGGGTGGCTTAAAACAAGAGAAATGTATTCTCTCACAGTTCTAGAGGCCAGAAGTCCTGAGTCAGAGTCACTGGGCTGAAATCGAGGTGTCAGCTGGGCTGTACCCCTCCCAGATCCTTTAGGGGAGAATCCATTCCCTGCCTCTTCCATCTTCTGGTGGCTACTGGCATTTTTTTGGCTTGCGGCTACATCCCTCTGGTCTTGAAGGCAGCATCTTCAAATATCTCTCGGCTTTGTCTTCCCATCACCTTCTCCTCTTAATTGTCTGTCTGAAATCTTCTCTTTCCTCTCCCTTAAAACAACCCTTATGATTGTATTCAGGGCCCACCTGGAAAATGCAGGATAATATCTCCATTTCAAAACCCTTCATTTCGCTCCATCTGTGAAACCTCTTCTTTTCCTTACAAAGAAACATTTTACAGGTTCTAGAGATGAGGACCTGATGCCTTTGGGTAGCCATTATTTAGTCCTCCTACACTAGTAGTTCTTAGAGCAATTCATTGTGAGGCTGAATGAACTTCAAGGTTCAAGAGAAGCCTTCTGATGGGGACTTTCCTGGTGGTATAGTGGTTAAGAATCTGCCTTCCAATGGAGGGGACATGGGTTTGATCCCTGGTTGGGGAACTAAACTTGCCTGCCCCAAGAGAGAAGCCTGCATGCCCCAATGAAGAGCCTGTGTGCTGCAATGAAGACCACCACAGCCAAAATAAAGAGAAAAAGGTAAAAAGAGAGAGACAGAGAAGCTTTTCAATTGTATGATCGGGTTAATGGGAGCAGACAGATAATGGGGAAGGGCAGAAAATGAGTAAGAAAGTCATACTTTCCCAATAGTTTTGGGAAAGACCCCCTGTCCTTAATTTCTGTTGTTTCCCCTGCTTGCAGCTCTTCCTTCCCCTGACCTCTTAAGGGGACCTACCTGAGCTTACCTGCCTGCCTTGAGCATACCGCATCAATGAAATCTGCGACTCACTCTGTCTTCTGTTTCCCTTTTATCATAGCACTAAAGCACAGTGAACAGCATTTCGTACACTTAATGTTTACCTCCAGGGGAGAGTGTGAGCTCCATAATGCTCAATGTGCTTACCCAGAGCTGTACTCTCAGTAGGCACTTAATAAATGCTCTTGAATTGACTAGAATTGCATTCCAGTTGAGATGAGAGATGCCCTGATAGCACGTATGCAATTGCATTTCCTCGCTTCCCTGATCTTGAGACCAAGGCTAAGAAACTCTCTCTCCCACCCNAGCTGTGCTCTCAGTAGGCACTTAATAAGTGCTCTTGAATTGACTAGAATTGCATTCCAGTTGAGATGAGAGATGCCCTGATAGCACGTATGCAATTGCATTTCCTCGCTTCCCTGATCTTGAGACCAAGGCTAAGAAACTCTCTCTCCCACCCCACTGGCTGGACTGGCTCAGCCCTTGCCTGAACCTCGCCTCTCTCTCCTTCAGTTTCCTAGGTGATTAGACAGATAGTTCACATCTCCAGTTCATGCTGTGAGTAAGCTCAAAGCAAGGCTCCTTAAAGCCATCCTTATGGAAAAGTCTGTCAAGGACCACATGGCAAAAGTGGAGCTTCTGTGACCAGAGGCTTGTAGGGGTTACAGAGGGAAGAATGACCTTCTTTGAATAGGTGGCCTGAACCAGGAAGAGAGGTGATATTTAGGCAAACCTCCAATGTTCAGTGGAAGGATGGTTTGGGAAACGTGTCTTTTCTAAAAAATATTTTATTTGTTTATTTAGCTCCACCAGGTCTGAACTGTAGCACTCAGGAGCTTTGATCTTCATTGTGGCATGCGGAATCTTTAGTTGCAGCATGTGGGATCTGGTTCCCTGACCAGAGATGGAGCCCTGAGCCTCCTGCATTGGGAGCATGGAGTCTCAGCCACTGGACCAATGGGGAAGTCCTGGGAAACATATGTCTTTAAATGACAAGTGACTCCAATCTTTTAGGCCCTGGCTTTGACATTAGTCACTGCACCGTGACCACCCCCACCCCCACCCCCATCTAGCTACTTGTGGGTGCTCCTGGGGCTGTGTCCAGCATGAGTGTGGATGGAGCCTGCAGACCAATCCTAGAAGTTTCCTCATGGCTGATTCTCTTATTAGTTAGAAGCTCCTGTAAAGAGAAGCCAAGAGAAGAAACGCAAGTGCAAACCGCCCCTTGGTTAAATACTTTAATTAAAGAACTAGGGACTGAGGTACCCTTGGATTTCTACTATCTATGCTGCTTCCACCCACTGAGAATTTTACCCTCCTCTTCTTTGTAGCTCAGCTGGTAAAGAATCTTCCTGGAGTGCAGGAGACCCCAGTTTGATTCCTAGGTTGGGCAAATCCACTGGAGAAGGGATAGGCTACCCGCTCCAGTATTCTTGGGCTTCCTTGGTGGCTCCACCTATAATGTGGGAGACCTAGGTTCAATACCTTGGTTGGGAAGATCCCCTAGAGAAGGGAAAGGCTACCCACTCCAGTATTCTGGCCTAGAGAATTCCATGGACTATACAGTCCATGGGGTTGCAAAGAATCGGACATAACTGAGCAACTTTCACTTTCACTTCCTTTTTAGTAATAGTGTTCACATAGCTCCTTACAATTTTCAAGCACTTTTAGGCATAATACTGTATTTAATTATTATTCCCCCCCAAGAAAACAGAACAATATAAAGAAGTTACATTACATACATTTTTCCTAGTGACAAAAATAAAAGAATGAGGCTCAGAAAAAAATTATGCAATGTAACTATGATAATGCAATGATGCATGAGAGAAATGCATGAGGTGTTTAAACCCAGGTTTTGCAGAAATGAGAGGCATTCTGGTAATTTTCTTCTGTCTTTTTGGGCTGGGGCCAAAAATGTCTTATGACTTGGCACTCTTAAGTGCAAGGAGAGTTCCTTAAAGTAGTGTAGATCAGTGGTCTTCAACCTTTCTGGCACCAGGGACTGGTTTTGTGGAAGACAGTTTTTCCATGGACCAGGGGATGGGGGGTGGTTTCAGGATGATTCACATGCATTACATTTATTGTGCACTATTTCTATTATTGCATTGACTCCACCTCAGATCATCAGGCATTATATCCTGGAGGTTGGGAACCTCTGGTGTAGAGAACTCTCTCAGGTGAGGCCAAGTGAAAGCGTCGATCACCCCTCAGCCTCAGAAGGGCATCTAAGACAGAGATTTTCCCAGGAGGAAAGTTTAAGCATCCTCTGGGGTCATGACGTATTGCTATAGACTGTCATAATAATGTCTGAGTAATCCCAGACCTGGTTAGCAGCGGTCTAGAAATTTGATTTAAGACTGCATCTTAAAATTGTAGTTGAAAGAACTCCTAGCATATAGATTTTGATTTCCAAGTACCATTTCCTNTCTGGGGTCATGACATATTGCTATAGACTGTCATAATAATGTCTGAGTAATCCCAGACCTGGTTAGCAGCGGTCTAGAAATTTGATTTAAGATTGCATCTTAAAATTGTAGTTGAAAGAACTCCTAGCATATAGATTTTGATTTCCAAGTACCATTTCCTACTAAAAAGAGGCAAGGCTCCATGGAGAGCTGCTGATTCCAGGTCACAAGCAGGGAAAGTTGGCCTGGAACATCTCATGTCACAAAGCTTGAACTGTCCCCGACTAAATGGAATTATATAAAGAGTATACAGGAGCCAGATTGAAGGAGCTCCCACAGCTAAATCCAGTTTGAACACCTCCCTTCACTTCCCTCCAATGATGATATTGGATTATAGCAGGCAAATAAAACCCATAAATCCATGGTGATACTTGCAAAGATAAAAGAAGAAGGGGAAAGGGAGGGGGAAGAAAAAACAGTTTTTCACAAAACAATGCTGACGAGTGAAGGAACAATGGTAGAATTAGAAAAATTACCATTTTGCAACCTTCAGTGTGACAGTGGCAGATTCTGTTAAGAATCACTAATAGTGTTAAAGTCGTTGGGTAAAAGACTTCCCAGGTGGTGCAGTGGTAAAGACTCTGCCTGCCAGTGCAGGAGACTCAAGACACATGGGTTTGATTGCTGGGTTGGGAAGATACCCTGGTGGAGGAAATAGCAACTCGCTCCAGTATTCTTGCCTGGAAAATTCCACGGACAGATGAGCAAGGTAGGCTACAGTCCATGGGGTTGCAAAATGTAGGACTCGACTAAGCACACCCCCTCACATTCATCGGGTAAAAAGCTTGTTGGGGAGTAGGATATATTCACAGTGTTTCAAAGTGTCACCCATACCTTATTTATTAACTCACAGAAGGAGAAAAGAGAGACCTTGTGGTCTGTACCTTACCGAAGAGTTAGACCTTGGCATCGCCAATCATGGAGTAACTGACTTGTGACTCCTGAGATAAGAATCAGTGGGTGGTACACATCACAGCCTATGTGATGCTCTTGTCAGAAATGTCCCCTGAATCTAATCCCATGGCAACAGTCATTCATCCAGAGCATGGGACATTCTGTGGGACAAGAAGCCGAGGCTAATTAAAGACCCTAGCACCATGAAGATCAGAATGAGAAGGTGATGTGCTCTACATGGGGAAAAAGTAGAGAGTCAGAACAGTCACATGCAATACTTAGACCTTCACTGGATCCTGGATCCAAAAACTATGCTATGGAAGGACATTTAAATTTGTGCTTATTTATTTTTTGGCTGCACTGGGTCTTGGTTACTGCTCTGGAGCTTTTCTCTAGTTGCAGCAAGCGGGGGCTACTCTCTAGTTGGGATGTGCGGGCTTTTCATTGCAGTGGCTTCTCTTGTTGTGAAGAGACTTTAGGGTGGTGGGCTTCAGCAGTTGCAGCTCATGAGCTCTAGAGTGCGGGCTCAGTAGTTGTGGCACGTGGGTTTAGTTGCCCAGTGCTGTGTGGAATCTTTCTGGACCAGGGATCGAACCCCATGTCCTCTGCACTGGCAGGCGGATTCTTTACCATTGGACTACCAGGGAAGCCCTAAAAGAATATTTTGAGACAATTTGGGAAATTTGAATAGAGACTCAATGTTGTCTGCTGTTATTATATTAATGTTGATTTTTCTAAGTGTGATAATGAAGGAGAATGTTCTTGTTTTGGGGAGACGCAAGCTGAAGATTCTAAGGGTGAGGTGCCTTGGAATGGGAAGTGTACTTGGGAAGGGTTTGTATAAATATATAGAGAGCTGGACTGAAGGAATTGCAGTTAAGCCTTTCACGTTACAAAGGACTTTGGGTTTCTGTCCAATAGGAGTGATGCATTTACAAGAAAACTGGCAAACCTGAGCAGGGGATGGTCCGATGGCCTTGGAGCAGAGTTAGCACAGCTAGAGATGAAATGGGAGATGCGGGCCTTCTTCCAACAAAGAATCCCCGGCTCAGGCAGCAAGTGCCCCAAGGCCCATGAATCCAAACATCTAGCTAGTAATTACTCATGAAGAGTATCAGCGTCATTGGCCTTTGAAATCTAAGTAAAGTAGTTCAGGAAGCTCACAATCAAAGCAAATTTTTTTGTAAATAACAGCTTTTGAGTTCTTCCCTGGGGACTGCTATTCCCTGAAATGGAATTGCCTCACCCCCCACACCAGCGCTGTTACACACCACCCTCATTAAAGCTAGTGTTAAACCTTTGTTTAGAGAAAGGAATGCTGTAGGTATTTGCAATACTATTTCTGGCCCCCTCTGTTTTTAAGAATGTCACCATCCCTCACCTCCTGTGACTAATACATAGTGTCCCTCGGAGCCAGTCCACTTCCCCTTTTAGAAAGTGGCTACTGGTAAAACTGCTAACAAGTGCTTCTCTGAGTATTTCTGGAAAAAGTTCTGGGAAGCCGAGTGATGCTTGACCAGAGAGCTGAGTCGGCCACTCCACAAAACAGTGTAATGTTGTGGCTTGTTCCTTATCTGTTCGTCTGTTTTGAAAATGATCATTCATTCACTTGTTCAGGATGAGTAACAATCCGAGATGGATAAATAAGCAAGTTGTTGATTTCATTTCCTGTGCGTGTCTTCTACACAGAGGGCTGACTGGTAGAGAAAAGCATTCCAAAAATGTTTTGAGCTAACACAGCATAGTTAGGCCAAGTGGGTAATGTCCCAAGACGTACTGCTATGCTGGGGACAGCATTCTTTAGATGTTAGCATTCCAGTCTCTTTACTTGCAGTATTGATCTTATTCTTTATGTTAGAATCAAGTCTTGTGTACGGACTAGTAAATCATTATAAACCAGGAGATAGTGGAAGGAGACTAAAGCTTACTTATTACCAGCAGCACACCAAGTAGTTTGTATGAATTGTTTCATTTATTCCTTTATGTGTGTGTGTGTGCTCAGTCGTGTCCAACTCTTTGCAACCCAGTGGAATGTAGCCCACCAGGCTTCTTTGTCCATGGGATTTCCCAGGCAAGAATACTGGAGTAGACTGCCATTTCCTTTTCTAGGGAATCTTCCTGACCCAGGCATCAAACCCACGTCTTATACCATCTCTGAAAATAAAGCTTTTATTTCATTTTGAGAAATAAAGACTTGGAGAACTAAGAGACTTACCCAAATCATACAGTTAGAAGTTTCAGAAGATGAAATCCATGCTCTATTTACTACCTCCAGTCATTTATAGTCAACGCTAGTGTTAGTGTGATACGTGATAGCCAGCAGTTTAGTCTGTTAAGTTCCTTGCAGCCCCAAATACACATCTGGGCCATCTCCTTCTCATGACACGGCAGCATATGCTCTTCAGTAATAATCTTTGGTAAAATCTGCAGAGAAGTATAAGAACATGCATTTTCAAGCCTGATATTAACGAGGCTCACACTGCTACTTGTCTCCAAGAGTCTGCAAAATACACTGGAATCATTCCATTATTGTACACATCTGTTATATCATATATTTCAGTAAGTCTCAATCATCCTGAAGTTAGTAGATACTACGGTGTCACCAATTTTCTTAAGAGATGTTGTAGAAGTTATATATTAATTCTGAAAACAATGATAACAGTGACAAAAGCACCACTATCCTAAAAAAACAGTCATCTAGCACTTTTAGGAGACAGCACAGATTTGAAAAGTGTGAACATTTGCAGTCAGCTAGCAAATATCTGAACTCTCTTACTTAGAGGAAGTCTGCTACTCTGTGAAAACTTGCAAGATAACCTAAACTCTATACATTTTCATCTTTTCACACATAAGACAGAGATAAAAGTGATATTAAATTCATAAAGCTGTTGTTATTGTTTTATTAAAGAAAGAAGGTCAAATTCAGCACAGAGCCAGGCTCACAGGACAGCCGACAGACTTAAAAGCAACAACAACAAACGAGATGATGTCCAGTAGCGGAAGTAATACATGAGGTGAAGGAAATAGCTGAGTGCAAGAAAGAGAATGAAGGGGACGAAGACACCCTGACTGGATGAATGGGGGGTGCGAAGTCGGAGCTGAGACTGTGTTCCAGAGGGAAATGGCAGTGGTGTGGGCTTAGAGGGAGAAGACCTGAGTTCAAGTTTCTATCCTGTTACTTCTTACCCAGTGCACTGTAGGCAAGTCTGAACCTCACATTCCTGGTTTGCAAAAAGAAAAAATAAATACCATAGAAAACAGTAAGTCCAAAAGACACATGTACCCCAACCTTTACTGCAGCACTATTTAGTGTAGCAGGACATGGAAGCAGCCTAAGTGTCTATCAACAGAAGAGCAGATAAAGAAGACGTGAAACACGTATACAATGAAATGTTACTCAGCCATGAAAAGAAACGAAACTGTGTATTTGCAGAGACATGGATGGACCTAGAGACTGTTAGATGGAGTGAAGTAAGTCAGAAAGGGAAAAATGAATATCATATATCAATTGCACATATGTGTAATATAGAAAAATGGTACAGATGAGCCTATTTGCAAAGCAGAAATAGAGATACAGAGGTAGAGAACAATTGTATGGATTCCAAGGGGCCAGAGAGGATGTGGGATGAACTGGGATTGACATACATACACTATTGATACTCTCAATAAAATAGATAGGGCTTCACCGGTGGCTCACCGGTAAAGAATTTGCCTGCAATGCAGGAGATGTGGGTGCGTTCCACCCCTGGGTTGGGAAGATCTCCTGGAGGAGGGCATGGCAACCCACTTCAGTATTCTTGTCTGGAGAATCCCATAGACAGAAGAGCCTGGCGGGCTGCAATCCATAGGGGTGAAAGGAGTTGGACATGACTGAAATGACTGAGCACGCATTTATGCATAACATGGATAATTAGTGAGAACCTACCTAACGGAACAGGGGAGCTTCCCTGGTGGCTCAGATAGTAAAGCGTCTGCCTACAATGCGGGAGACCTGGGTTCGATCCCTGGGTTGGGGAGATCTCCTGGAGAAGGAAATGGCAACCCACTCCAGTATTCTTGTATGGAGAATCCCACAGACGGAGGAGCGTGGTAGGCTACAGTCCATGGGGTCGCAAAGAGTCGGACACGATTGCGCGAGCTTCACAACGGTACAGGGAACTCTACTCAATGCTCTGTGGTGACCTAGATGGGAAGGAAATCCAAAAAAGAGGGGATACATGTATACACATAGCTGATTTACTTTGTTGTACAGTATAAACTAATACAATATTATAAGGCAATCATATTGCAATAAAACTTTTTTTAAAGAAAAAAGAAATGAAAAGCTACTTAAAGGAATGTGAAGATTAAAAGAAGTCAGTGCATACATCTTTGTATGCACATTTGATTTGCATAGAGTTCTTTGTATACATTTGATTGCAGGCTATCAAATCCCACAAAAGGTCACTTCGCCCATCACTCTTACACTGACAGTAAAGCATTATATTCACTTATTCATTCACTCTTTTCTTCCATTATTTCCTCATTCTTGTTCAGAGTTGATGATGTTCTGCTAAGAAGCCTGCAACTGGGTGGGCATCAGAATAGCCTTCTTCTATGGAGTGCTGCGGAGAAGGCAATGGCACCCCACTCCAGTACTCTTGCCTGGAAAATCCTATGGACGGAGGAGCCTGGTAGGCTGCAGTCCATGGCGTCTCTAAGAGTCGGATACGACTGAGCGACTTCACTTTCACTCTTCACTTTCATGCATTGGAGAAGGAAAGGGCAACCCACTCCAGTGTTCTTGCCTGGAGAATCCCAGAGACGGGGGAGCCTAGTGGGCTGCCGTCTTGGGGGTTGCACAGAGTCGGACAAAACTGAAGTGACTTAGCAGCAGCAGCATGGAGTGCTGACAATAAGACAATATTTAAAGTCAGACTGTCCCTACCAGGCGTGCGGTCAGCCTATGACTGCTGTAGAGAAAAGTCATCCCACTAGTGGACTACCTGTAATTCTGGGCATAGAATGGGAAGGAGGACAGGAAAAGAGAAAATAAAATAGATACAGGTAGAAACAGTGCAAGCCCATCCCCCTTCAGTTCTTAAGTGTTTCTGCTCTTACTCATGAAAGCCTGCAGAGGAAGCTTCTTTGTGTGTTATTCACCTCCCCAGGGGAACAACCACAAAATGAGAGCTGGTGCTGGTTTCACAGGGATGGTCTGCAAGGAATGAAAAGAAGTAAATTTCTTGAAGTGCTTGGCAATTTCAAATCTCCTGGGCCCATCAGAAGGGGAGAATGCAGTTCCAGAAGGTCCCCAGTAGTAGTCTGAATGGGTTTAAAAACCTGACTATGTTAGGCTGGGATGAAGGAGGGGTCGGGGGAGAGAAGGTGAGAGAGGGGAGGAGGGGGAGAAAGAGAGAGGGAGGGGAGAACCAGCCCTTTAACTGCTTCCTTTTGCTGTGGTGGCTATTGTACTTCTAGGTTCTGGGGCAGGATGTGAAGTGGGAAGTGTTTTGTGGTCAGAAGAACTGCAGCTGGAGGGGGATGGCGTGGGCGATGGATGCTCTGGGGGGAGATAGCAGAGGACTGGAGGAGGGAGGGGGAGATCTAGCCGTGGTGGATGAGTAAGACTGTCTCCCCTTCCCATCAGGCCTGCTTCCCCTCTCGCCCAAGTCCAAAGGTTTCAACCAGTGTGCTGGATGCTGTCCTGCTATGATCGCCGGGTTTCATCGTGGGGTTTCATGGTTGGGCCAGGTTCTGTGGCTTTCCTACAGTGTGCTTTGGATAAATCACTTGACACTGGCCTCAGATTCTTCACCTGTCAAATGGCTGCTACTACACAGAGCTAACTCCCTGGAAAAGTCCCTGATGCTGGGAAAGATTGAGGGCAGAAGGAGAAGAGGGCGTCAGAGGATAAGATGGCTAGATGGCATCACCGATGCAATGGACATGAACTTGGGCAAACTTTGGGAGATGGTGAGGGACAGGGAGGCCTGGTGTGCTGCCGTCCATGGGGTTGCAAAGAGTCAGACATGACGAGGTGACTGAACAACAACACAGAACATCAAGTTGTTGAAAAGAAATGAAATNGATGCAATGGACATGAACTTGGGCAAACTTTGGGAGATGGTGAGGGACAGGGAGGCCTGGTGTGCTGCCGTCCATGGGGTTGCAAAGAGTCAGACATGACGAGGTGACTGAACAACAACACAGAACATCAAGTTGTTGAAAAGAAATGAAATGTCTTCCAAACTGAAACACAGACACCTATGGGTCTGCAAGATCTCTTGGAGAAGGAAATGGCTACCCACTCCAGTATTCTTGCCTGGGAAATCCGACAGACAGAGGAGCCTGGCAGGCTACAGTCCATAGAGTCGCAAAGAGCTGGACACACATTAGCAACTAAACAACAAAGCTGTTCTTAGGGTTTTGTAGAAATGGCTAGAAGGCAGTGATACCAACCAGGGTTCTTGGCCTTCCCCAGTCAATAGAAATGGACTAGAGGCTAGACAGGAAATTCAGGCCAGGCTTTATTGATGCCCCTGATGACACCAGGGAAAAGCAAGAAAAAAAGGGGCAAGTTTGTTCCTTATGTGGGGTGAGGGGAGGGGTGTGTCCAGACTGGAGGGATGGTTTAGGAGTTTCACCTGCCCCGAAGGTGGTGGTGTGTACAGGGGGCATGCGCAGTACCCTGCTTTTGCTCTCAGCTTCCTGTTTTTGCTCCAGGCTCCCCAAAAGTGGCATTAGGGTTTTTTTGGTCTCTTTGAATCTTTGGGGTCCAGAATTTGCAGTTATTTTTAGTCTGCACAGTTTCTTAGTATTTTGTTGCTCGAGGAAAGGTGTGTCCAGGTGCAAGCACTGCAGCATTCCTGCAATGGGTCCCAGGTCCCATGCCTGTCTCAGAATGATGGTTGGAGCGGCCTCTAGAAGGGCAGAGTTCTGGTTCAACAAACCCAGTAAGTATACATCACCCCCGCCCTGTGCAGCTCACCTGCCTTTCCGGCGCTTTCCCACTTTACGGGCATCAGGTCTTCACTGGGGTGTCCACAGTGTCACTCAGCCCCTATCCCGCCCCCCACCACTGGTCCCTCTGTGCTCCTAGCTTTACTCACCTGACTGTAAAGGCCTCCAGAGGAAGACTCAAGGTGTCTACTCTTTGATCACCTTCTCCAAGTGCAGCCAAATGGGACAGAAGGAAGGAGTGGGAGGAAGGGGCAAAGGAACTCGGGAAGGAGGACTAATTTTCCTCTGACTGACCCCAGCTGCAGCCTCTGCTCTGCTTGCCCAGCATCTTTCCCTGACACGCTCTCTGATCCTGAACTTCCGTGGGACTCTGGTCTTCCACTTTGCACACTTTTCCTCCCAACTCAGCTCACTTGAGCTATGCAAACAGAGAGAAGAGCAAAGGAAGAAATAATGGCAACTTCGGGAGTATTTGAACATCTAGGTGCCTTCACAGTCGTTCCATGTCTGTGACACCACGTGAGACCCCAGAAGGGCTACTACTGTGGTTACCCTCATTTTACAGGTGAGAGGCTGCAGTTCCCGCCTGATAATGCAGGAGATGGAAGAAACTCAGGTTTGATCACCGGGCTGGGTAGATCCCCTGGAGGAAGGCATGGCAACCCTCTCCAGTATTCTTGCCTGGAGAAACTCAGGGACAGAGGAGCCTGGCAGGCTACAGTCCATGGGGTCACAAAGAGTTGGATGAGGCTGAGTGAGTGAAAAACAGGAACAACAACAAGGCTACAGTTCAGCAAGGGGTTGTTCTCTTCCAGCCCCTGGGCTTGTAAGCCTGAGAACTGGGGCTCCACCCTAGGGATTCAGAGTCCAGACTTTGACTTCTTCCCTCTCTTCTGTATCTGTCTCAGCATGGAAGTGCTGAGTGTGTGTATGGGGTACAAGGAGGGCAGGGGGAGTGGACAATTTATGCCTTAATGGAACTAGAATAAGAATGATCTACACAATTTGGGGAAAGTTCCTATCTGCTATTCCTGCCGAAACTAAACGTTGTCTAGTTTTAAGAGGGTTCAGAATCACACTTTTGGGAAAATCCTAAGCATTCTTCAGTGCTTTGAGCACCTGAGGAGGTGCTTTAAAATGATTCAGACAGTAAACAGAGGTGTCTGGCTTTCTGACTTGACCCCATTTGGAGTATGAATGAGGTGGGCAAAGGTCCACGATCCTGACTACGGTTGTGTCTTCTCTCCGTACAGATAGGACAGAATTGGACAATGTTACCTTGTGACTTAGAATCTGATTAAACAAATATAAGCTCTACTATGCACACATTAGTCCACCTAAAATAAGCTTTTTTACATCTGTCCTAAGACAATCAGAATATGACCCAAATCCAAGCAAAAGCCTAGAACAGAATTAATGTTAAACATTAATATTTAACATTAATATTATGTTAATATATAAAATATTTATAATGTTAAATGTAAATTATAATATTTAACATTAATGGGGAATAGACTTGCAGATCATAGAGAATTAATACATGGTCTTCTGGGATTGTAAGAAAAAAGGAGCTAAAACAGTGAAACAATAGCATTATCTGAGTTTTATCTGGGCTTCCCTGTGGCTCAGACAGTAAAGAATCTGCTGCAGGGCAGGAGATGCAAGAGACATGGGTTCAACCCCTGGATCGGGAAGATCCCCTGGAGAAGGGCATGGCAACCCACTCCAGTGTTCTTGCCTGGAGCATCCCATGGACAGAGGAACCCGAAAACAGGACCTCCAAACCTCTAAGACAAATAATTTCATATCAAATCTCACCTGCCTTGACAGCTGTTTCAGTGTGTTGGGTGGCTATAACAGAATATCATAGACTGGGTGGCTTATAAACAACAAAAATTTATTTCTCACAGTTTTGGAGACTGGAAAGTTCAAGATCAAGGCTCTGGCAGATTCAGTGTCTGATGAGAGTCTGCTGCTTTGCTCATACATGGCTGTTTTCTTTCTGTGTCCTCATGTGGCAGAAGGGGTGGGGGAGCTCTCTGGGGTCCCCTTCATAAGGACACTGATCTCATTCATGAGGGTCTACTCTCATGAACTTATCACCCCCAAAGATCCCACCCCCAAATCCCATCACACTGGGGGTTAGGTTCCAACATGTGCGTTTGAGGGGGACACAACACATTCAGTCAGGGCTTCCCCGACAGCTCAGTTGGTAAGGAATCCACCTGCAATGCAGGAGACTCCGGTTTGATTCCTGGGTCCGGAAGATCAGCTGGAGAATGGATAGGCTGACCACTCCAGTATCTGTGGGCTTCCCTTGTAGCTCAGCTGGTAAAGAATCCACCTGCAATGTGGGAGACCTGGGTTCTATCCCTGGGTTGGGAAGATCCCCTGGGGAAGGGAAAGGCTACCCACTATTCTGGCCTAGAGAATTCCATGGACTGTATAGTCCATGGGGTTGCAAAGAGTCGGACACAACTGAGTGACTTTTACTCACTTTCACATACATTCAGTCTTTAGCAACCTCCAACAAAGGTCCATCTAGTCAAGGCTATGGTTTTTCCAGTGGCCATGTATGGATGTGAGAGTTGGACTATGAAGAAAGCTGAGCACTGAAGAATTAGTGCTTTCGAACTGTGGTGTTAGAGACTCTTGAGAGTCCCTTGGACTGCAAAGAGATCCAACCAGTCCATCCTAAAGGAGACCAGTCCTGGGTGTTCATTGGAAGGACTGATGCTGAGGCTGAAACTCCAATACTTTGGCCACCTCATGTGAAGAGTTGACTCATTTGAAAAGACCCTGATGTTGGGAAAGATTGAGGGCAGGAGGAGAAGGGGATGACAGAGGATGAGATGGCTAGATGGCATCACTGACTCGAAGCACATGAGTTTGGGTGAACTCCGGGAGTTGGTGATGGACAGGGAGGCCTGGCGTGCTGCAATTCACGGGGATCGCAAAGAGTCAGACATGACTGAGCGACTGAACTGAACTGAAAGCTATTCTTGAGATAACATTTAAATTATTTTCTGGGGACTTCCCTGGTGGTCCAGTGGCTAAGACTCCACACTTCCACTGCAAGGGATGTGGGCTTGATCCCTGGTCAGCGAACTAAGATCCTGCACGACATGTAGTGCAGCCAAAACAATTAATAGTCTTTTGTTCCCTGACAGTAAAACCCGAGAAATGCCCCCGTTTCTTCTCCAGGCCTTTTTTTTTCCCCCCTCTCTAGGNCTGGTGGTCCAGTGGCTAAGACTCCACACTTCCACTGCAAGGGATGTGGGCTTGATCCCTGGTCAGCGAACTAAGATCCTGCATGACATGTAGTGCAGCCAAAACAATTAATAGTCTTTTGTTCCCTGACAGTAAAACCCGAGAAATGCCCCCGTTTCTTCTCCAGGCCTTTTTTTTTCCCCCCTCTCTAGGCCTTTGCTTAGCTCTAATGTTAATTATGGGCTTCCCTGGTGGCTAACATGGTAAAGAATCCACCTGTAATGGAGGAGACCTGGGTTCGATCCCTGGGTCAGGAAGAGCCCTTGGATGAGGAAATGGCGACCCACTCCAGTATTCTTGCCTGGAGAATCCTCATGGACAGAGAAGCCTGGCAAATTATGCCATGAAACCTTTCCAATTCCTTTTCTCCCCTTGCTAGAAAAAAAACATCTTCTCTAAAACTGAAAGTTACCTTGATTTTGATACTCACAGAAACGTCGTGTGAAGTTTATAGCCAGGAGTGTCTCATTCATGGTCTCTTGCTAGCTGTAACTGAAATGAAAATTAACTTCAGGGCTGTGACTCCAGGCCATGCCCTTTATATCGCACTGCCTTATCTAGAAAGACTGATCTATGGCCCCTGTGAGCACATTAGCAGATTAATTCTGTAACCGCTATCACAGATGAGACCCCAGGACCCAGGACCAGTCAGCTTTGGCAAGGGGTGGGCACTCAGGAGGGACCTGGAATGTGAATGCCCCAAGAGCAGGGCAGGCTGGTGAGAGTGCTTAAAGCTGGGGTCAGGGAGGCACTAGTCTTGGCTGGCTTTCATCCTTTATACTGCAGCTAAAGTACTCTCTTTAAAACCTTACCAGGAAACGTGTTTATGCCTTTCCCTAGCTAAAGATCCTTTTATTTATTTATTTTTAAAGATAAAAAAAATTTTTTTTTAATATATTTATCTTTATGCCGGGTCTTTATTGCTGCTCAGGCTTTTCTATAGTTTTGGTGGTCCGGCTTCTCACTGAAACGACTTTTCTTGTTGCAGAGCATGGGTTCTAGTTCTCGTGGGCTCAGCAGTTGTGGCTCTTGGGCTCTAGAGCTCACTAGTTGTGGTTCAGGGGCTTCGTTACTCTGTGGCATGTGGTATCTTCCTAGACCAGGGATTAAACCCATGTCTCCTGGATGGCAGGTGGATTCTTTATCACTGAGACACCAGGGAAGCCCAGATATATATATATATATGTACACACACACACACACATATATATTTTAATATATGGACCATTTTGAAGTCTTTTATTGAATTTGTTATAATATTATTTCCTTTTTTTTCCTGTGTTTTGACTTACTGGCCATGAGGCATGTGGGGTTCTTGGCTCTCTGACCAGGGATTGAACCCCAAATCCCTGCATTGGAAAGTGAAGTCTTAACCACTGAGCTGCCCAAGAAGTCCCTAAAGACCATTTTAAAGGGTTCTCTACTGCCTTCAGGATAAAGCCAGATTCCTTGACACTGTCTTCAAGGCCCCCTTCACTGTGGCCTCTGTTTCCCTCTATACCTTCACATCATGTAACCACTGCCACCTCGTCAGTCCCCCCATATATATCACTACCAGTAACATATATAATGTGGACTTCAATTCATACAGTGGCAAGTGACACTGTGACCCTGCCTTCCAGATATACATTGGTATTCTTAACAGCAGACGAGGCTGATGGCAGTCACGATGCAGAGAAACCCATGCTGTGATTGTAAAGTTCTGAGTTTTACAGGAACTCACAGGAAGAATGCCTGGGCCAGCTTGAGGAGATCAGGGAAGATTTCCCAAAGGGAGTGCCACCTAAGCTAAAACCTAGATGATCGTAGTAGATGAAGAGAGTTAGGAGACAGTGTTTCAAGCAAACAGAATGGAGTGACGGCAGAAGGCAAACCAGAACACGGAGTTCAGGATCCGAAGGAATAAGGGGTAGTTGGGGAGATAGCAAGTGATGAGTCTAAGGTCGGCCGAGCTGGTTATGCTTGGGTTTCTAAGCCCTGCCAAGGAATCTAGATGATACCCCGAAGGCTATGGGAAACCAGTGAGGAGTTTTAAGCTTAAACTGAGGTAAACGAGGAACTGAGGAGTGATAAAGGGATGTAGGTTTGAACGACAAGAGATCACTAGCTTCTTCTAGCTTTGCCCAATCAACAATTATTTGTTGAAAGCAATCGCACAAAGCTCTAAACCAAACCCGGTAGGGAATACACAGAAAAGAACACCAGAGCTTTCCCTTAAAAACTCCCACAGTCTAAGAAGAGGCTTAAAACAAACAAAACAAAAACATATATATACACAGTGAAATATTACTCAGTCATAAAGAATGAAACAATGCCATTTGCAGCAACATGAACAATATTATCACACTGAGTGAAGAAAGCCAAAGACAAATATGTGATATCACTTACATGTGAAGTCCAAAATATGACATAAGCAAGCTTATTCACAAAACAGAAACAGACTTACAGACATGGAAAACAAGGTTAGCCGAGAGGAAGATGTGGGGGAGAAAAATGAGGAGTTTGGGATTGGCAGATATAGAGTGAAGTGAAAACCTGAAAGTGTTAGTCGCTCGGTTATGTCTGACTCTTGCCACCCCATGGACTGTAGCCCACCAGGCTTCTCTGTCTATGGAATTTTCCAGGTAAGAATACTAGAGTGGGTAGCCATTCCCTTCTCCAGGACATCTTTGTGACCCAAGGATCTAACCTGGGTCTCTTGCATTGCAGACAGATTCTTTACCGCCTGAGCCACCAAGGAAGCTCAGAAACAGACTGTTGTGTATAAAATAGTTAAAGGTTCTGCTGTAGAGCACAGGGAACTATATTCAGTATCTTGTGAAAGCTATCTTGGAAAAGAATATATGTAAAACGGAGTCACTCGCTATAACCTGAAACTAACACATCACTGTAAATCAACTATGCTTCAATAACATAAATACAACCTCAAACCCCAAACCATGTGTTAATAGATATACCATCCAATGGTAGCTGCATTCAAGAGAGTGATTCAGTTCAGTTGGAGCATCACCAAAGATCTCATGAGGACAATGCTCTTTGAGGCTGTCAGAAGAAAAGGAAGGGTTTCCACCACTAGTGATGGGAAACAAGGAGGGGAGGGATCAGGAAGGTCATGGGAAGGGAGGAGAAAGCAAGAGAGCAGGGAAGAGCAGCCTTCCCTGACAATGATGGAGGACCACAGTGAGAGATCAGCCAGGCAGCTTGAAGCCAGAGTCCCAGGGGCCCCAAATGCCTGGCCGAGAAAGCTGGATTGAAACTCTTCAAGTAACAGGAAGTACCAAAGGTTTTTAAGATCAGAAGAGCCAAAATAAGAACTTGAAGATTAACTGACAGATTAATATAAATTAATCTATTGTATATAACAGTGTTACTCAACTGCGGTCTGTGGATATATTCTCAGTGCTCAGAGAATTCTAAAATAATTTTCAAATTGTGTGCTTTTATTCTAATGAGAATCTTAAAATATTATGATAGCCTAGAGTATTTGAATGACCACATTATATAACAGAATCCGGCCACTCAAATTCAATGTCCATGCCTTTACTCAAACATTAATTAAGCACTTACTATGTGCCAGGTGTTGTTCTACACCCTGGGCATACAGCTATAGACAAAACAGATGAAAGTCTCCCTCTGCAAATTTGAACACTAACTGGTGATTTATCAATAATAAGAAAAAAATTTTTAGGCATCATCACGGTGTGTGGTCGTGTTTTAAAAGGAGTTCTTGGGCTTCCCTGGTGGTCCAGAGGTTAAGAATCCACCTGCCAATGCAGGGGACATGGGTTTGATCCCTGGTCCAGGAAGATGATCCCACTTGCTGTGGGGCAACTAAACTTGTGTGCCACACCTACTGAACCTGTACTCTAGAGCCCATGAGCTGCAACTACTGAGCCCATGTGCCACAAATACTGAGGCTTGCGGGCCCTAGAGCCTGTGCTCTGCAACAAGAGAAGCCACTGCAATGAGAAGGCCGTGCACCGCAATTTCAGACAACCCGTGCATAGCAACAAAGACCCAGCTCAGCCAAAAATAAATCAATACATAGCTTCTACAATTTTTTAAAAAATAAAAGGAGTTCTTATCTTTCAAGGGTATGTGCTGAAATGTTTATGTATGGATTTACCTGGTGTCTAGGATCTGCTTCACAACTGCCCAGTTGGGGACTAGGGGTGGAGGAAAAGGGGATGAGAATATAAATGAAATGAAATCAGTAAAGTAAATGGCAACGGGATTANAGTGGGAGGTGGGGGGTGGGGTTCAAGATTGGGAACTCATGTACACCTGAGATGAAAAAAAATAAAAATTAAAATTAAAAAAAAAAGAAAAAAAGAAAAACTCGGGTGTCTTGAGAACGCTCAGGCAGCTTAAAATTGCCATCAGAATTCTGCTAACAGTTCTAATGAGATGAAAAAAAAAATTAAAATAAAATAAAATTTTCTCCTTTAAAAAAAAAAAAAGAAATGAAATCAGCCATGAATGGATGGTTATAGCTTGGCTGAAAGGTTTAAAAGGATGAAAAGGTTCATTGTGTTATTCTCCTTACTTAATGTATACTTAATGTTTTTCACAAAAAACAAACAAAACAAAAACAAACCCTCCGCTTATGGAGTTTACTTTCTAGTCTTTGAATTTGTGCTTATGATATATTGACAACCAAGTGAAGGCAATATGATGTCACAGCACCAAAAAAGAACAGATGCTGTGGGACTTCCCTGGTGGCCTAGTGGTTAAGAATCTGCCTTGCAATGCAAGGGATGTGGGTTTGATCCCTGGTCAGGGAACTAAAATCCCACATGCTGCAGAGGACTAAGCCCTAGCTAAAACCACTGAGCCTGCACACTGCAACTAGAGAGTCCATACACCGCATTGAAAGATCCCACATGCCGCAACCAAGACTTGACGCAGTCNTGGTGGCCTAGTGGTTAAGAATCTGCCTTGCAATGCAAGGGATGTGGGTTTGATCCCTGGTCAGGGAACTAAAATCCCACATGCTGCAGAGGACTAAGCCCTAGCTAAAACCACTGAGCCTGCACACTGCAACTAGAGAGTCCATACACCGCATTGAAAGATCCCACATGCCGCAACCAAGACTTGACGCAGTCAAATAAATTTCTTTAAAAAAAAATAACAGTAGTTGCAAAGTAGCTTATACAGAGATGAGTGAGGAAACTGAGACCTTACTTGGCACATGGATGTGTCGGCATCCTGGATGCCAAAGAACCAGTTTGAAACATGAAACCTCTTCAGGGTGCATCTTTCCTGAGTATATTGCCTCTACACATTTTAATTTGAAGCTATCATGTCTGACTCTCTGCAGTCCCATGGACTGTAGCCCATCAGGCTCCTCTGTCCTTGGGGATTCTCCAGTCAAGAATACTGGAGTGGGTCGCCATTTCCTCCTCCAAGGGATCTTCCCAACCCAGGGATCAAACCCAAGTCTCCCGCGTTGCAGGCAGATTCTTTACTGTCTGAGCCACCTGGGAAGACCAAGAAAACTGGAGTGGGTAGCCTATCCCTTCTCCAGGGGATCTTTCTGACCCAGGAATTGAACCAGGATCTCCTGCATTGCAGGTAGATTCTTTACCAGCTGAGCTACGGGGAAAGCCCTAAAACTGTTCATTAGCAAGTAAATAAGAAAGCGTTACAAGTATTTGTGTGTTAGAATTAGGAGTATACTAGTAAAATTCATTCTGTGACAGTTTCAAGAGTATTTGTTTAAAAAACAACGTGCTAGAACTCAAAACATGCCCCAGAATACTAGAATGGGTTGCCATTCCCTTATTCAGGGATCTTTTCAACCGAGGGTCTCCTGCATTGCAGGCAGATTCGTTACCATCTGAGCCACCAGGGACGCCCAAAAAGTGGCCCACCATGCTTAAAAGAATTCAGCTAATAACAAGTGAAGCACAAATGGACAAATTTACCTAACACTAGTTTCAGCAGGACAATATACTGTCACTTTAAATTAATGTATTATAGTTTCATTGGTCTTTCATGTTTATTTATAATGTAAGATGCTTTAGTCATCCCTGGGTTTCTGCAAGGGATTGAGTCTAGGACACCCACAGATATCAAAATCTGTGGATGCTCAAATTCCTTATATAAAATGGTATAGTATTTGCATATAACCTACACACATCCTCCAGTATACCCTAAACCATCTCTAGATTACTGATTATACCTAATACAGTGCAAATACTGTATGCATCCGTGCGTGCGTGCTGTTGCTTCAGTCTTGCCCGACTCTTTTGTGACCCCACGAACTGTAGCTCGCCAGGCTCCTCTGTCCATGAGAGTCTCCAAGCAAGAATACTGGAGTGGGTTGCCATGCTCCCCTCCAGGGGATCTTCTTGACCCAGGAATAGAATCCATGCCTCTTATGTCTCCTGCTGTAAATACAATGTAAGGGCTTTGCGGATATCTGTCCGTGTGTGACAAATTCTCCTGTTTTGCTTTTTGGAATTTTCTGGAATTTGGAGGAATATTTTTGATCTGAGTTTGGTTGAATCTATGGATGTGTAATTCATAGATGCAAAACTCATGGATATTGAACCTGCAGATATGGGGGGCTGACTGTTCCTGGTAATAACTACTACAGGTAAAAAGTTCACAATTTTAATTTTATGCTTGCTTATATTTAAATTAATGTATTATACCAACCCTGAAGGACCAGAGGATTTTTCCCTCTCTGGTATATAGTCAATATCATTTTCAGGGATACAGAGAGATTATGATGTTACAAAAACCCAGGTGAGAAAACTGCTTAAACAGAATGTTGGCAGTGCAGTTGAAAATAAAAAATTAAGTTCAAGAGATATTTTGGAAGTAAATCTACCCATTCTAGAGGATTGAAAATGATTTAGTTATGGCAGGTAAATGAACAATATTTGGGGGAAAAAAAAAGAAACATTTGATGTTAGAGGACTAAAGAAATGTCATTCTCAAAAGTTGCAGGAATGTTTGCAAAATTAATTTTGGACACATTGCATTTGAAAAGCCAATGTGGTAGCGAACTGGAAAGATGAAACTGGAACTTGGAAGAACCAGCAGACACACCACCCAGCCCCTGGCCTCTTCACTCATTACAATGTGGACCAGTCTGAGCATGCAAACCACACACAGAGCTGAAAGCAAGGCCAGTTCCCCAAGACCAGAGATCCCCAAGTGCTAAATGGGAAGATGCCAGGGCCAGCAGAACCCGGTGGCCAGGACCATGTGTGGGGTGGGACAAAGGGCTCCAAGGCTCCCCTTCCCCTGCTCCAAGCCAGAGGGAGTTATCACTTGAAGGCATTTGTATCTGCCTTCTGTTTTTTGGTTCAGATTACAAACGGTAAACAACCAAAAGAAGTTTCCGGCTTGAAAATTAGAGACCATCTGTTTCTCATTCGATTTCCCCTCTCTTCTCTGATTTCTTTTCTTCCCTCCCTCTCCCCCACCCTAAGAACACACAGCTCAGCTGGGAGCATAGTAACCTCATTTGACTATCTTCGCTTTAATGGGAATGTCAGGTTTGTTACTGGGATTAAATGAAAGAATGCCTTGTTCCCATTCAAAACAAGGTGTCTTGGATTGCACAATCAAAAATATTTGTTTTTCATGAAAATGAGTTTTTCTATTTAACTTATAAATACATCTAAATAAAATAATAAACAAAATCATGTCTGATTAAGTGATTTGCAATCTTGTTGAAGGTCATGCATGAAGTTCATCTTAATGTCTTGTTAAAAGCCTCACTAAAATTTAACCAAAGGATAAGCTCTGACTTTTGAATCAGTTAAAGATAAAAATGAAATACTGAACTGGCTAAATTGGAAGCAACTGTGTTGCCAGAACTGTTTCACTCCTGGGATTCAGAAGTGGGCAGGCTTGCTTTAGAATATGACGCTATTGCCCTGTAGTCTGGTGTTACAGGTCCCTCTTGTGTTGGTTGCTAACATTGTCTTGCTTCTGCCCCTAGAACACGATGATTCTACATGTGAGTTCATCAGCTTATTGCACAATATCCCCAACATCATCTCTGACATCACCATCGTCCTCGTGGTCACCATGAGCATCATGGAAAAACAGTGCAGGGTACTTCAAAGCCACATGCTTTGGAACTAGACAGATCTGATTTTGAATTCTTCCCTGTCCACTGTGTTACCTTGGGTGCTGTACTAGCATGTTTGCATGTCAGTTTCTGCACTGATTTAAGTGAAAGTGGTTGTGATACCCACATAACCATCTTCAGGAGAAACTAGGATAAAGTATTGTTGGGGTGCAGCCTGCATGCCTTAGTAATTGCTCAGCCTTAAGGCGAAGAAAGGGTCTAGAGACAGAGACATCCATGGCTTATTGGATGAGATCTTACGTATACGAAGCAGGTTCCTGGAGCAACACCCTACTGAGTGCAGCAGACGGCAAGCAGGACATGGCAGCAATCTTTGTCACTTCTGGAAGGAGGCTACCATTTATAGGGGGAATTGATATCATTGGCTCATCAATTACCACGGAAATCAGAGGGTGGGGCAGGCAGGGGTCAAGCACATAGGCAGTGACTAATGAAGCCCCACAGTTATGAGGATTGAAGCAGGGATTGATCAGGCAGCGGATGTACAGAGAGCAAGAGACAAACCATCTTGAATGGACTGACCGTACAAGTTTGGAAAGTATTAGATGTTGAGGCACAAAAAATATCACGCCCTTGGGACTTCCCTGGTGGTCCAGTGGCTAAGACTCTGTGCTTCTAGTTCAGAGGGCCAGGGTTCTATTCCTGGTCAGCAAACTAGATCCCACATGCCGCAACTAGGAGTTCATACGCCCCAGCTACAGATGCTGCCTGCTGCAGTGAAGACTGAAGAGCCTGTGTGCTGCAACTAAGGCTTGGAGCAGCTAAATAAATATTGAAATATTCTTCTGTCTTTAAGGAAGACAGAAATTCTGGAAAAGATAGAGTGAAGATGTGATGGTAGAAAATTGGATATGTTGGGAACTTATCAAAGGCTTGAGTAATCTTTAAGCAACTTACAAAGTAACAAAGCAACCAAATTAAAAAAAAAAAAAAAAAGAATTGGTCTGTGGCACTATTTTCCGTCAACATTTTGCCCAGCAGGGTTCCTTTTGCTCACTTTCTGTCTTTCCAACTCCTTGCCTTTACTGTCCCTGCTCTGGAGGGTGGAAGGTCCCATCGTTTCCTCTTGTTGTTGATATCTGGCACGTGTCTGTTTCTTCCGTCCCGTAACCTTGTTCATAGCAAGTCCTCACATCAAAATGCAAGCACATTTTCTTGAGATTAGTCAGGAGAGTTGTGTGTACGAAGTATTCAGCAAGGCCTTACTCCTTATACATTATCATGCTCCTGCTCAAAACCAAGGATTTCTCCTCCCTCTGAATTCATGTAGATCTTATGTAAAAAACTCAGTTAACCCTGAGAGTACAGCATCTTGCTCTGATGGAGGTATCTCAGGATCCTTGGAGTTGTCTCAATTCCTCTTTGAATTTCTACCGACAAGCACAGTCTTCACCAGACGTCAGCTTTAAGAAATATCAAATTGAATTGTGTATCTTGGTTGCCTAAGGAGACTCGAAATGTTTTGAAAACAGAAACTTTTATCCTCTAGATTTTTGTACTTTCTTTTCTCTCCTCTAACCCCATGATGGTGCTCAAGAAATGACCAATAAGTACTTGATAATATTTACAGTGAGCAATAGAACACAGCAGACCTAGAATTTCAGTGTTACAAGGAACCTTCACGGGCATCCAGCCTAGGTCTGAATTCTGTGATAAACGTCCAGTCAAAGGCCATTCTCCCTTTGCCAGTATGAGTCTCATTCTCAGATTCTATGGCGTATCAAGGCGCAGTCATTTCACTTTTTTTTTAATTTGTTTTTTAAAATTTTTGGCTGCACCCCACAGCATGCAGGATCTTAGTTCCCAAACCAGGGATCAAACCCAAATCCCTTGCATTGGAAAGCGGAATCTTAACCACTGGTCCACCAGGGAAGCCAACTCAGAAAGAACGCCTTCTTTACACTGAGCTATGACTTGTTTCCCTTCAGCTTTCATCTTTGTTCTAAAAACCTATCTATAGGAGGAATACCAAACACTTTTTAAGAAATTTATTTTAACAAAGTATAGTTGTATACCAAAGTGATTCAGTTACATATATACACACACACACACATATATATACATATATACGTTTTCATATTCTTTTCCGTTTTGGTTTATCACACGATATTAAATACAGTTCTCTGTGCTATACAGTAGGAACTCGTTTACCTATTATAAATAGAACAGTTTGCATTTGCTAATTCCAGACTCCCACTCCATCCTCCCCCCCCCCCCCCCCCCCCCCCCCCCACCCAGTTATTTGGGAAAAAAAAAAAATTAAAAAACCTCTT
>SJYA01002186.1:1729720-1768119 GCA_006410615.1 Neotragus moschatus
CCCCTCCCCCTTGGCAACCACAGATAAGTTTATTAGGAAAACAAAACACTTTAAAGTCCATTGTTTATAGGACACCCCATCCTATACTCAAAGAGAACTTTTGAATCTGTTTTTTCCTTGGTGAAAACTTCTTGACATGACACAGTTTTCACTTTTTTGTCACCCTGTTCCTCCTGATTCTTCACCCGGGCACTGGTTCATTTCACCTGGTTCTTCACTTCCCTGGGGATTGGTTATAGTTTCCATTATCTCTAATGGAGAATTGACTCTGTGTCGGGCATTGTGGTGAACTGCTTACAAATATTGTCTCTTTTAATTCTCCTAAACTTGTGAGGTAGGTACTATTATCACAAGTAAGGACCCTGAGGCTCAGTGAGGATAAGTCACCTGTCTGAACACTGGAGAGCTGAGATGGAGCTGGAATCCGGAAATGTCTGCTCCCCGAGCCCAGACCATGTTTACTGTGCCGCACTGTCTCTCCAAGTGAAATTGGATCCATCTGCTCAGACCTGAGTTTGTTTTTCATCTGGACTGGACTGTTTTTGCCTATTTTCCCTCCCAATTCCATTTCCCCTCTCATTTTTAGAGTTAAAGAAATCTACTTGCCTCCTAATGTGGATTAATTTCTTTCCCTCTGGATGTTCCAGTTACCCTGGCAACGTGGCCAAAGAAATAAAGGAAGTGAGAAAGTGCCTTCAGGTGAGGGGGAGTCCACAGGGACACAAGTCATGAGTTCCTTGGCAGAAGTTCAGATTCCAGGGACTTCCCTGGTGGTTCAGTAGCTAAGAATCAGTGCTCCCAATGCAGAGGGCCTGGGTTTGATCCCTGGTCGGGGCACTAGATTCCATATGCCACACAACTACCAGTTTGCATACAGAGATTATTAAAGAGTCTGCACGCTGCAAGGAAGATCAAAAATCCTGTGTGTTGCAACTAAGACTCGGCACAGCCAAATAAAGATATGTAAATAAATATTAAAGAAAAAAAGTTCAGATTCCAGATATTGGTGGCCAAACGTCAGGGGAGGTGGACTACATTTTGTCTAAAGAGGCAAAACCAAACTAAACCAAAGCAATGGTAAAGCCATATGTGATGCCAAGTGTTATGACCCAAAAGTGAAGTGAGACCATGAGACCTGAGGTCAGAAAGTATACAGTGGGCCAGGGTGGGAGGCTCAGGAGGGAGACTGGCAGCAAAGAAAGGGGAATAGAATGTCCAATTTCTAGGGCAGAGGTGGGGACTCAGAGTCAGACCTGATAATAATCTAAGGACCCTGGGCAAATCTGACTAGAAACAGGGGAAGCAGTGCCTTTTTGGGGGACCTGGTTTTAGTTATAGATTTTTTTTTTCCCTCCAGAGCTTTTCTGAAATGCCTACTCAAATAAGTAACATTGTCAACCACCTGACTCATTTCGCAGAAGCAGAACCCCAAGTGCCAGTGTGTAGAGGCAACCCTGAGCCTTCTCTACTGCGAAGTGCAGCTGTTGAAACGTTTATCGTGGGCTTGCCACCTTGCGAACACTGGGAGGCAGCGAGCTTCTCTTTTTCTTGCTTTTTAAAATAGTGACGTCTTTGACCTACATCTAGCATTCTGGGTGACACATATGTGCCAAATGTTCAGATTTAAACGAGAATTTGAGATGAGGGATACGGGAAAACAGCAGAGACAGGGAGGAGGGATGGAGACAGAAAGAACAATTTCCTAATTCATAAAATTATCAAATAAGTAGTATATATTTTATTGTGGTAAAAGACAACCTGAAACATATATAATCTGAAATATACATACAATAAAAACTCATGACATTTTGGACCATTTTAAAGTGTACAGTTCAGTGACATTTAAAATAGTTACCTTTGTTGGGCAAGCATCAGCACCACCTTCACTTCCAGAACGTTCTCATCTTCTCAGACGGAACCTCTGTACCTACTAACTTAAACAATAACTCCCGCCTCTCTCTACCCTGCTGCTGCTGCTGCTAAGTCGCTTCAGTCGTGTCCGACTCTGTGCAACCTCATAGACGGCAGCCCACCAGGCTCCCCCGTCCCTGGGATTCTCCAGGCAAGAACACTGGAGTGGGTTGCCATTTCCTTCTCCAATGCATGAAAGTGAAAGGTGAAAGTGAAGTCTCTCAGTCGTGTCCAACTCCTAGCGACCCCATGGACTGCAACCTACCAGGCTCCTCTGCCCATGGGATTTTCCAGGCAAGAGTACCGGAGTGGGGTGCCATTGGCCCCTGGTAACCACCATTCTCCTTTCTGTCTGTGAACTTGACATTTCCACTACTTCGTATAAGTGAAGTCATACAGTATTTGTCTTTTTGTGTCTGACTTATTCTACTTGGCATAATGTCTTCAAGGCTCATCCGTGTTGTAACGAGTGGCTACCCAAGAATTCCATGGACAGAAGAGTCTGGTGGGCTACAGGTCCATGGGATCATAAAGAGTTGGATGAGACTGACCGACTCAACTGAAGTGAACTGAGTGACTAACACTTTCACTTCCCTTTCCAAGGCTGACTAGTATTCCATTGTATGTACATACCACTTTTTCTCTGCACCGTCATCCACAGAAACACATTTTTTTCTTAGGCAGAAAAATAGTGAGGTAGGAGATTGATTATTTACAACTGGCCTCTATGGGCTTCAGGCTGGATACTTACAACTAGTTTCCTGTTTGTATTTCCTGAGACAGGAGATAGATGGGCTCCAGTTAAGGCATTTACAATCATTTACCTTCTATTTGCCCTCCAAAATGGAAGTAACAGCAGGCTAAATCGCCAGTCTTTTGTCTCTTGTGAATGCCTTAAGATAATAGTCATGGCAAGGACAAAGAGGGGAAAAACTCTGTTAGGATAAAAGGGATGGCCGCTCTCCCTTTTTTGGGGATAGGGGAGATACTGCACATGTGCAGAAAGGCTCCTTGGGCTCAAAAGTCTGGAGATAATTCCAGGACATAAGTCTGGAAGACATAAGCCTTCCCACAGCCTTTACTTCGAGCTCCATCTTGGCTGAGGGGTTTGTGTGCACCTCAGGGGAAGGTCCTGAGACAAAATAATCAGGGGGTTGGGGGACAAAGCAAGAGATTAGGCCGTAGGAAGACAAAGACCCAGAAAACTGCCCCCTTATAAAGGATTTAAACTTCCCCAAATCTTGATTCACTCTGAGTTCACCTGTGAGCCTTTTCGCATGCACTTTTCCATAAACTTAAAAAATTTTTTTAAATTTATTTGTTTCATTCCTTGCTGTGCTGGATCTTCCCTGTTGCACAGGCTTTTCTCAGGTTGTGGGCGTCTCACTGCGATGTCTTCTCTTGTTCCGGAGCACAGGGTCAGCAGTTGTGGGACGTGGTCTTAGTTGCTCCAAGGCACGTGGGATCTGCCTGGACCAGGGATTGAATTCATGTCTCCTGTACTGGCAGGTGGATTCTTTATCACTGAGCCACCAGGGAAGCCCTCAAGAAGCTTTTTCCTTTACTCTTTACCTTCTGCCTCCCCCACTGAATTCGTTCTTCACTAGTCAGGCAAGGATAAGGGACTTGGGCCCTAACTTCTGGCCCTTGTGGTCCAGGGGTTAGGACACCCAGTCTGATAAACTAAGACCTTACTTCTAGCTAATGCTTGCTGCTGCTTGCTGCAAGCTTATATATACTGCTGTGTGCATCCAAAATCAAGCCTACCTTTGTGCTATTATTGTCAACTGAAAAAAAAAATGACAACCTAAAAGTTGAGAATTATGTTTTATCGGTGAACATTCTGAGGATGTACGCCCAGAAGACACCCTCTCAGATAGCTGAGGGGCTGCTCCAAAGAAAGAGGTAAAGGAGGAGCCAGGATGAATGGGAGTTTTTGCAACAAAAACGGTAGTCAAAACATGAAAAGATTAAACAAAAGACAAACATCTCAAGTTAGTGAGTTTAGTGCTTTTCTATTAATATGTATGGCAAGATGCAAGAGTGTGGGCTTAATGAAGCTGCTCCTTTGATATGGACCTCAACTATCTAGGGCCAGTATCCAGTTCTTTACAAACGTGAATCCCCTCAAGGTGCACAGTTGAGGGTGACTGCAGTGGCTGACTGTCTTGGCTTGATGGCAGGCAGCTTCTTTTTCTCTATCCCGAGTACCCTCAGGGTTCACCAACCCAGTGGCTGCAGTGGCTAATGGCTTGATGGCCGCAACAGCTTCTGTTTGCTGATGTGGCAGGTGGCATTTTTTGTCCACAGCAGTGAATGTGACTGCCATGGTGCTGGGGCACGTGGCAAGGGGGATGTTTGGTTATCTGTGGTTATGTAATAAACCGCTCCCAAAACTCAGGGAGTAGAAACAACTATTTATTCCCTTCTGATTATGCAATTTGCACATGGTAGGGTTGGCATGTCTCTGCTCCTGTGGTACCGGCTGGAAGGTCCAGAGAGGCTTCACTCATATGTCTGGTGCCTTAGCTGGTGAGGCTGAAATGGCAGGGGCTTGCCTGGGTCTCTCTTGCTTCCATCCCCCACAGCTCTGCTCTCTCCATATGGCCTCTATCTCCAGCAGGGTAATCGCACTTCTTTACTTGGTGGTGGGCTTCCAAGAGGAGGAAGCCACCAGTTTTGAAGGCCCAGGACTAGGATTGGCAGGTGTCACTTCTGCTCCCTTTACTGAGACCAGCCCAGATTCAATGGAATAGGAATTAGGCCCCACCTCATGAAGAGCTGGTAGGAAATGTTGGTGGCCTACAACAGGGGAAGAAAATGTGAATATCTGTTTTTTTCCTAAAGGAGTTCATGGTCTCACCTTCCTGTGGATAAGATAACATGAAACCATTAGGTGTCATTTCCAGGGGCTCTGGAGAGCTCCAGTACTACAGTTCTTTGTCTCAGCCCGTGGGCTACAGTCAGTCCACGGGGTCACAAAGAGTTGGACATGACTAAGCATGAGAAGAATTCAGTGAGAGCAAGGTGATAGATAAGAAGTGATTTATTAGAATAGGATGCTTGTGAGGCTTACAAGCAGAGAGGTGAGAAATCCTGCACCCTGAGAACTTAGTGGGCTAGTTTTATAATCAAAGGAAAAGTAGGGAGGGAGAGAAGACTATCTTTCTTAAGCAGACATCACGTTTTCATCATCAGCCTCTTTTCCAGGTTGAGCAGGGGAGTTTTCTTGTCCCTACATGGTCAAGCTGGGCCCACAATTTATTGTTTTTTATGTGTGCAGAGCATGTCCTAGGAATCATTAACTTACTGAGCTCATTGGGCAGGTTGTGGTCTCAGATCACCATTGTTTTATTGTTTAGGGGCATGTTCCATGCTTCTGGTGTATGGTTTTGTTGCTAAGCAAGGCTGCTTGGTTTTGTGGCTAAGCAAACCTGCTTTCTTGAGTAATCATTAACTTAGAGGGGTCGCCCATATTTTTTCTACTTGTAATCCCCTAGTGGGATGAACTACCTACTTTGTCTCTTCACTCTGTCCCTATCAAACAGACACTTTGAACAGAGTATATAAAAAGTCCCCGAGCTCTGTGTCAGCTCTCTTGGGAAACAACACGCAGGACTTGATCCCTGTGAAGTCCTGTGTCCATCTATTGGGTCCAGGCTGCAGCATGTGGAATCTAGTTGCCTGACCAGGGGTTGAACCCAGGCCACCTGCACTGGGGTCAGAATCTTAGCCACTGGACCTGCAGGGAAGTCCCCATCTAGGAGTTTTAAAAATGGCATAAACTTCTGTTATCCGATATTGCTTCTTTGGGCGCCAGAATCTTTCCTTTGGAATGCTGTGCCTTGTGCAATGTTTGAAGCAGTAAAGGAACAGAGAGCTAGGATTCATTGTGTTTGACAAACAAGTTGTATGAACTGTGCTCTTTCAGTTTGTTCCTAATGCTTGTTGAATAGTTTTTCTTTTCTTTTGGCCACATTGGGTCTTCATTGCCTCGTGTGGCCTTTCTCTAGCTGTGGAGCATGGGCTCTAGAGCTCACTAGTTGAGGTGCACAGTTTCAGATGCCCTTAGGCATGTGGGATCTCTGTTCCCTGAACAGGGATCGAACCTGTGTCCCTTGCATTGGAAGGTGGATTCTTAACCATTGGACTACTGGTAAGTCCCTTATTAAATAATTTCTTGTATGTATTTGGTTTGAGGTTTATTTTCATTTTAATCAAGGTCCCAGGTGGCTCAGTGGTAAAGAATCCATCCACCAATACACGAGAAAGAGGAGACCTGGGTTCTTCTTCCCTGGGTGAGGAAGATCCCCTGAAGAAGGAAATGGCAACCCACTCCAGTATTCTTGCCTGGGAAATCCCATGGACAGGGGAGGCTGGTGGGCTACAGTCAGTCCACCGGGTCACAAAGAGTTGGACATGACTAAGCATGCACACACACATCTAGATTGGAGGGGAGCAGCTAGTTTATGCCACTTTTAAAATTCCTAGGTGGGGACTTCCCTGTTGGTCCAGTGGCTAAGACTCTGCTCCCAATGCATGTGGCCTGGGTTCAATCCCTGGTAAGGCAACTAGATTTTGCATGCTGCAGGTGAGACCCAGCACAGCCAAAATTAAAAAAAAATTTTTTTTAATAAGATAAAAGTCCTGAGTGGCTTTTATAGCAAGCAGTCTCTCCTTTCACAGCTCGGGCCACAATCTCCAGCTACCTTCTCTCCTCTGCTGTTGGTAATGTTTGGTCTCCTAAAGTCGGATTCACCTGTGCACAAAAGTGCCCCCTTGTGGTTTTCCTTGGCCTCTGCATTCCTTGTTGTTTCTTAAGTCGTGTCTGACTCTGCGACCCCACGGACTGCCATGCACCAGGCTTTCCTGTCCTTCACTATCTCCCAGAGCTTGCTTAAACTCATGTCCATTGAGTTGGTGATGCCATCCAACCATCTCATCCTCTGTCGGCTCCTTCTCCGGCCTTCAACTTTTCCCAGCATCAGGGTCTTTTCCAGTGAGTCGGCTCTTTGCATCAGGTGGTCAAAGTATTAGAGAGCTTCAGCTTCAGTCCTTCCAGTGAATATTCAGGGTTGCTTTCCTTTGGAAATCCCTAGGAGCTGGCTTATGGGTCCTGGAGGAGCCTGCACAAGATGCCACCAGGCTGTGGGAGGCACACATCAAAAAGAACAGTCTGTTTGCCAAAGGAATGTGTGTGTGCAGAAGTGTACAGCTCAGCATAACTGCTGCACTGAGAGAGAAATCACAGCATCTGCCAGCCGGAGAAGTCTGCTCACACTCTTTCCCGTGTCCCCCTCCCTCCCAAGAACAGCTGCTATGCTTATTCCAGTCACAGCTGAACGCTTATTTTGCAAAAGAAGAGCACAGGCCTGCAACAGCCATCTGATCTAAGAGCCAACTTATACTTGAGCAAAAGACGAACATTTCTGGTGTGATCAGCCTCAGGGAGCTGAAAGCTGAGGGATGACATTTTAATGATGTTTACATTTTCAACGGGTTTTTGTCTGAGGAAGTCTGCTTTTAACTGAGGAAATCTCCTATATGTATCAATGCAGATAAATGAATGTTCAATAGTAGTGAAAACTATTTAATGAACCCATAGCAGATTTTGAGATTGCATTTCTGTTATATTCAAAGGACTGTGCTGAATAATGTAGGAATGTGAGAGATGCCCTACTGAAGCCCAATTTTGTTGTTTTTCCCCTATTGAGTTTAGAAATTAAAATATTGATTCATTTGGGTTTCTTAAGGATCCTTGTGTTGTGATCTGTTACTGTGCTAAGGATTAGAACCAGCTGATGTGTATGGGACTTTATTTATTAAAAATGCATTTACTTATTTGCTTGTTTGTTGTCAAGCATGTTTTTCATTGTGGTAAGAATATTTAACATGGGATCTACTCTCTTAACAAATAAGTAAGTGTGCTATAGTATGGCTAACTATAGGTACAAGGTTGCCCAGCAGGTCTCTAGAACTTGTTCATCTTGCATAATTGAAGCTTTTTACCTACTTGCCAACTGAAGAATGTCTCTTACCACCTGATTCTACGAGAATTAAGTTATTAGGTACTGCCGTTACTGACCTTCAACACACTCTGAAAGAGACTCCAGGTGGAATGAGGCATTCTGTGCTCTGAGAGAACTGGCAGAAGAGGGCTTCAGACAGTCAGATAGTTCCAGGAGAGATTCTTTAGGAACCAGGATTCTTGCATCTTGCTGAACTTAGAAAAGCACGAAAGTGAAATTGCACAACTCAGATTGGGACTTGAGTCCACTGTCTTTTAAATAGAATCACTCACTTGGTGTCATGGACAGAGAAGCCTGGTGGGCTACAGACCACTGGGTCACAAACAGACATAACTGAAGTGGAGCGTGCACGCACACACATTTGGTGTCAGGACTTAATGAAACCCAGGTTCTTTTCTTTATGTCTCAGTGCAGAAAGAATTCAGTGAGAGACAAAGTGATGGGTAAGAAGTAGGTCTTTTAGGGAGATGCACATTCTATGGACAGAATGTGGTCTGTTTCATCAGGCAAGAGTGGCCCTGGAATACGGGGTGGTTGGTTTTAGGGGTTGGGTAATTTTATAGGCTAAGAAGCAAGGGGATTTTTTTTCAGTTATTTTGAGGAAGAGGTGGGGTTTCCAGGATTTGGGCCGCTGTCCACTCTTTGCCTTTTCTGGTCAGCCTCAGGGCTGCCATGACGCCTGTGGGCGTGTCATTCCGCATATGCTAATGTGGCACCAGGAGTACACAGTGAGGCTCGAAGTCTGCTGCTGCTGCTGCTGCTGCTGCCGCTGCCGCTGCCGCTGCCGCTGCTGAGCCGCTTCAGTCGTGGCCGACTCTGTGCGACCCCACAGACGGCAGCCCCCCAGGCTCCCCCGTCCCTGGGATTCTCCAGGCAAGAACACTGGAGTGGGTTGCCATTTCCTTCTCCAATGCGTGAAAGTGAAAAGTGAAAAGGAAGTCGCTCAGTCGTGTCCGACTTTTCACAACCCCATGGACCGCAGCCCACCAGGCTCCTCCGTCCATGGGATTTTCCAGGTAAGAGTACTGAGTGAGGTACCATCGCCTCCTGCTGGGCGTCAAATCTCCTGCCATCTTGGGCCTAATAGGTTCTAACCAATTTTTTTTGTTGTATCCACAATAGCTCTGTCATTCTTTTAAAGGTTGTGCCCTGTCCCCTTCCCTCCTGTTTCAAAACCATTAACTGAATTGTCTGTTTCTTGCAACTAGCAGCAAGGCTCTACAGAGGTGCGCTTGACTACATTCTCTCTCCCTCTCCTTTTCTGAAGCAATAAAAGCACAAAATGAAAGACATAGGTGAGTCTTCCCTCTCAGACTCCTAATCCATGGCTTCTTAGAATCAACCACAAACATTGTTTTCTCCTTCAAGATTATCCCCACTTAAAAAAAAAACAAACAACATAATTGGTAGCACAGTCTTTTTCTGTATTTGGTTTCTTAATATGACATTTTCAAAATCTTTCCATGGACATACTAGTTCAGTTCAGTGCAGTCGCTCAATCGTGTCTGACTCTTTGCAACCCCATGAATCACAGCACGCCAGGCCTCCCTGTCCATCACCAACTCCCGGAGTTCACTCAAACTCGTGTCCATTGAGTCGGTGATGCCATCCAGCCATCTCATCCTCTGTCGTCCCCTTCTCCTCCTGGCCCCAATCCATCCCAGCATAAGGGTCTTTTCCAATGAGTCAGCTCTTCGCATGAGGTGGCCAAAGTATTGGAGTTTCAGCTTCAGCATCAGTCCTTCCAATGAACACCCAGGCGGACATACTAGAGCACCACCTTATTCTATTAAAGAGCTACATTTTATTATATTGCTTTATCACAGGGTATATAACTGTTTCTAGTCTCATTACTAAAGATGCTACAATTAATATTCTGGTACATGCATGGTTGAGCACATATATATCTGAAGGATCAACCCTAGAACTGAGATTGCTGCATAAAGAGAAGATATCTTTTCACTCTTGATGATCTTGCAAATTTAGCAAGATTTAGCAAGATTGTGTCAAATTATCCTCTCAAAAATGAAGTATAGAAATACTCATACATTGCATTATCCATTTTTTTAATCTTTGGCAACGTAAATTTAAAATGATGTCTAATAGTTTTAATTTGCATATACTTTATTTGGAAGGTAATAATAATAAAAGCAACAAGTAGTTAAGTAAGCATTTAAAAAATACTTTGTATATATTTGAACACCTTTTTAATCTATAGGTTCAATGCAATCCCTATCAAGCTACCAACAGTATTTTTCAGAGGACTAGAGCAAATAATTTCACAATTTGTATGGAAATACAAAAAAACCTATAATAGCCAAAGCAATCTTGAAAAAGAAGAATGGAACTGGAGGAATCAACCTGCCTGACTTCAGACTATACTACAAAGCCACAGTCATCAAGACAGTATGGTACTGGCACAAAGACAGAAACATAGATCAATGCAACAAAATAGAAAGCCCAGAGATAAATCCACGCACCNCACCACATTACTAAAGGCCTTTTACACAGTACATTAGGACAGCTATTAAGAAAAAAAACACAACACATTGAAAAAATGCACCAGTTGTAAGTTGAGAATTGTATTTTATTTGGCAGATAAAACTGAGGACTCTGTTCAGCCTCCAGAATATCGTGTATCTGGAGTCATATGATATGACCTTTCAGACTGACTCTTTCAGTTAGCTATTTGCATTTCAGTTTTTTCCCAGTCTTTTCATGGCTTGATAGCTCATTTCTAGCACGGAATAATATTTCAGTATCCATTCATTTACTGAAGGACATCTTGGTTGCTTCCAATTTTTGGCAATGATGAGTAAAGTTGCTATAAACATCTGTGTGCAGGTTTTCGTGTGAACATAACTCCCTGGAGTAAATATTTAGAGTAAGGTTGTTGTGTCACATGGTAAGTAAGACTACGTTTAGTTTTCTAAGAAGACACTGTTTTCCAAGTGGATGTATCATTCTGCACTCCCACCAGTAATGAATGAGGGTCCTGTTGCTCCACCTGTTAGTATTCTCATTGGAATAGCATTAAATTTATAGATTTAGGCATGCTTGTTCTTTTCATTGCCTTTAGTGATTATTCAAGAATAAAATAGATCTTTTAATTTATGTAATCTTCATTTATATCCTCAAATAGCATTTTTAAGTTTTCTCTGCATATGTTAGGAGACAATTCTCCAAGGGCCTGTCATGTTTCTCTGTGTCTTGGTTTCTGCCTTTGTTCCAAACTATCTTTATAAGGCTGTTTGCTGTGCAAACAGCCTTAAAAGATAATGTTTTCCTTTGAGCAAAGGGCAGGCATGATCAATGTCTAATATAAAAGATTCAAGGGGCTTCTCAGGTGGCTCAGTGGTAAAGAATCTGCCTGCCAATGCAGGAGATGAAGAGACATGGGTTCGATCTCGGGGTCAGGAAGATCCCCTGGAGGAGGAAAGGGCACTCCACTCCAGTATTCTTGCTTGGGAAATCCCACGGATAAAGAAGCCTGGTGGGCTATAGTCCGTGCTGTTGCCAAGAGTTAGATATGACTAAGCATACACAGTGCTTTTATAGTGGGAAGCTCTTTGATAACATTTTCCATTTTCTCCATTATCTTTTAAGGCACTTGTACCCTGTGCCATATTCATTGGCGCTTGGTTATATTATCCTGTGATGGTCTAAATGTTTTACACATAGCACTCAATTTCTCTAATTAGACTGTAATGATGCCAATACCTCTAGTATTGGGCACTTTCTACTTCGTTAGTACCAACTTAGAAAATTTTTTTCCTTCTCTTTTAACTTTTTATTTTATATTGGTGCATAGCCAGTTAACAATGTTGTGACAGCTGTAGGGCAACATGACTCAGCCATACATTTACATGTATCCATTCTCCCCCAAACTCCTCTCCCATCCAGGCGGCCACACAACATCGAGCAGAGTTCCCTGTGCTAGATAGTAGGTCCTTGTTGGTTATCCATTTTAAATATAGCAGAGTGTACATGTCCATCCCAAACTCCTAACTATCTCTTCCCCGACTAACTTCTAAGCTGACTGAATTCACTCCTTGAATATACCTAACAAACCACTACTTTCAGTTTGTCAGTGGATGAGTCTGAAGTCCATAAATTTTAGTGAGTGTTTTGTGAGGACTGAGCTTGAAGATCAATTATATTTCATAAACTCAGGCTTCAACAAGGGACCAGATTGCTTCACTGCAGAGTATCTGGGAACCTCAGACACACAGGGCGTCTCGGAGAGGAAGATTCAGTCTGCACACGTGTTTTCCACATTTATTTGGCCATGCAACTTTGCTCTGGCCTCTGCCAAGAGTGACTCATATGTTCTGTAGCAGTACTACCCAGATTAGTTTGTAAAATGTCTTATAAATTTTATTTTTCAAGCAATTCTTTTTTATTGTATGCTACAAAAATATCAGTCTGTCATTTAAGTTGGAAATAAAAGACAAACTGTCACTCCCCAGCTTGAGGAACATTGTTCTATAGCACATTTTGTGATATGCTGCTTGTGTATGGTACACATGGTTGGTAGCTCTTTTGAGTCCTTTGTGTTAGCCACTGAGTTGTGTCCAGCTCTTTGTGACCCATGGACTGTAGCCCGTCAGGCTCTGCTGTCCGTGGGATTTCCAATGCAGAAATACTGGAGTGGGTTTGCATTTCCTTCTCCATTTGAGTGTTTACTGCAACTTAAATTCCTTCATTGCAACTTAAACGTGTGGGAGAGGTAACTCCCTATAGAGTGAACTTGGGATCAACAAGGAGACAGACTGGAGGTTGGGGTTGGGGGGAGGGAAGGCAAGGCAGGTCATTTCCTGTCCCCATCTTCTCTGCACAGAATTTCTGGAGACACTCCAAGTGCCAAATGGACACATCTGCAAAGGTCTGCTTTGTCTCACTGTGGTTTGTCATGAACAGTAGCCAGAATGCTAGCACTGCCACGAATCTTTCCTTGTCTCATTTTTCCTGCCCTAGATTTTTATCTCACAAATTATCAAGCTCTTTTTTCTAGAGAACAATAACTAAACACAACTACAGGGATAATACAGTCTCTAAGCAGCTTTCACAGTGATTTTTTCCCATATGTAAGGATAACCATACAGATATCAGAATATGCATCTATTTTGGGCTTCCCAGAAGGCGCAGGGGGTAAATAATCCACCTGTCAGTGCAGGAGATGCCAGAAACCTGGGTTTGATCCCTCGGTTGAGAAGATCCCCTGGAGGAGGAAATGGAAACCCACTCCGGTATTTTCGCCTGGAAAATTCTATGGACAGAGGACCCTGGCAGGCTACAGGCCATGGGGTCACATAGAGTTAGACACAACTGAGTATGCACGCATGGTCACAGTCTATCTATATCTATTTATCTCTAGATCTACCTACCTACTTATCTTTAGAATGTACAAGTCTAAGTTCCAGGCCCCATAGCAGAATTTTTGAAGACCCCTGACTCTCATTCATTCACTGATCATGTTTTGACGGCCTACAACACGCTGCGTTTGATAGGAGCTGGGAGACGATCCTGAGCAAAATCTGACTGTGTGACTGAGGAAACCACCGTGGAGTGGAGGACACAGGCAGGCACGAGGCAGAAACACTGCAGTGAAGGGAGTTGGGTAGAAGTGCACATGGATATCATGGGGCATTTGAGGCTGGTCCCAAACCCGAAGGATGGGACGATGATCAGAGGGAGACTCTGCAGAGCTGCGTGGAGAATGAGTTCTCATCAGCTGCGTGGGGGTAGGGCTGCAACGCAGGATCGCAGCCGAGCACTCATGTTCAACACACAGAAGTGGCCCAGGGACCGACATGTTCAATCAGGCACCTCAGAGTTTTTTTTTGTTCGTTTGTTTGTTTTGAATTTAGTTTTATTTATTTTTGGCTGCACTGAGTCTTTGTTGCTGCACATGGGCTTTTTCTAGTTGCAGCGACCAGGGCCCGCTCTCTAGCTGTGGTGTCCCGGCTTCTCGTCGTGGTGGCTTCTCTTGCTGGGGAGCACAGGCTCTAGGTGTGTTGGTTTCAGTAGCTGTGGTTCATGAGCTTAATTGCCCCAAGGCATGCGGAATCTTCCCGGACCAGGGATTGAACCCGAGTGCCCTTTTTATTGGCAGGTGGATTCTCAATGCTTGACCACCAAGGACGTCCCCTGAGTTGTTTGGTGAGACTGGAACTTACAGCCCAACAACACCCAGATCAAGAAGAGCCCTGAGAACCTGCTTTGGGGACTTGCGTTTCATCCTGAAGGCGGTGGGGGACAGCTGATGGATGTTAGGAGGAGAAATGGTGTCATAGTCTTAAAATCTGTCTGCAAAGTTGTGTTGTGACTTTGGAAAATCAACACTTTGTTCAGTAGACCCCTGGGATGTCGGGTGGTGAGCCGAGGTTCAAGAAAACACTACAAGAGTAATTGAAGTAGAGAAATTTATCGCTCACAGGTCTGGGAGAGAGTACACATCCCTCCTGGAGGGGCCATACAGGGAGGTCAAGGCTGGGTGCAGGCCGATAGAGTGGCAGGGCCTGGGGCTTGTGGTTTCCCAGCTCTGGCTGGATGGGTCAATTCAACCCCCAAAGTGTGAGGTTTGGGTGAGTTCTGGGGGGCACGTAGGGGAAGGCCCCAGGAGGTGGGGGAGACTGTGGCTCATGAGGGCTGCTTGGGAAGTCGTATCAGGAGCTCATGGCCCTGCAGCCTGTTCTGTCACTAACATTTTGGGCACTAGGAACGGGGAAGCTTGGTGGGCTGCTGTCTGTGGGGTTGCACAGAGTCGGATACGACTGAAGTGACTTAGCAGCAGCAGCAGGGACCAGTTTCATGGAAGTCAACTTGTNAGTCGTATCAGGAGCTCATGGCCCTGCAGCCTGTTCTGTCACTAACATTTTGGGCACTAGGAACGGGGAAGCTTGGTGGGCTGCTGTCTGTGGGGTTGCACAGAGTCGGATACGACTGAAGTGACTTAGCAGCAGCAGCAGGGACCAGTTTCATGGAAGTCAACTTGTCCATGGACTGGGCTGGGCAGGGGTGGGGGGGATGGTTTGGGGATGACTCAAGCTCATCATATTTATGTGCACTTTATATCTATTATTATTACATCAGCTCCACCTCAGATCCTCAGGCAGGAAGGTTCTGAAGGTTGGAGACCTCTGACCTAGGGCATGAGTTTGTATGAGGGGCCAACGTCAGTTTAAAGCCCTAGAGGACGCTTGGCCAAATAAAATGGATGTCAAGGTAGCAAATAGTTCTCTAAACTCTTTATTTACAAGATGCTCTTTCTTTCAAAAGACAAAGTCTAATTCAACTCCTCTTGAAAGTGACTCAGACTAACTCACTCACTTCCGTTGAATAGAAAGTGGTGGGAATGACATTGAGTGATTTCTGAGGCCAGGCAAGAACAGACAGACCTTCCAACTGGCTCTCCTGCAGGGCTCATGACCTTGGAGCACTGGGCCACAATGTAAGAAGTCTGGCTGCCTTGCACATGCTACACTGGAGGGACCATGAGTAGAGATCACATTAAAATAGAGAGCGCTGCCCAAGGAGCCTCCAGATTTTGAGTCCTCCCTGGCCAGGTACCAGTCATGGAGGTGACTAAGGCTACAGGTGACCCCAGTCCCAGTTACTATCCGGCAGCCACCATGGAGATGCCCTGAGTGAGAACCACTGCAACTTTGTTGTTATGTTGTTCAGCTGCTAAGTTGTGTCTGACTCTTTTCGACCCCATGGATTGCAGCATGCCAGTCTTCCCTGTCCTTCACCATCTCCTGGAGTTTGCTCAAATTCATGTCCATTGAACTGATGATGTCATCTAACCATCTCATTCTCTGTCACCTTCTTCTCCTCCTGCCGTCAACCTTTCCCAGGATCAGGGTCTTTTCCAATGAGTCAGCTTTTGAATCAGGTGGCCAAAGTACTGGAGCTTCAGCTTCAGCATCAGTCCTTCCAACGAATATTCAGGGCTGATTTCCTTTAAGATTGACTAGTTTGATCTCCTTGCTATCCAAGGATCTCTCAAGAGTCTTCTTTAGCACCACAATTTGAATGCATTAATTCTTTGGTGCTTAACCTTCTTCATGGCCCAACTCTCACATACATACATAACTACGGGAAAAACCATAGCTTTGACTATAATGAACTTTGTTGGCAAAGTAATGTCTCTGCTTTTTATACACTGTCTAGCTTGGTCATAGCTTTCCTCACAAGACCATCTTTTATTTTATGGCTGCAGTCACTGTCCCTAGTGATTTTGGAGCCCAAGGAAATAAAATCTGTCACTGCTTGTACTTTCCCCCTTCTGTTTGCCATTGCAGCTAAGCCCAGTCAAATTCTAGGACCAGTCAAATAATAATCAGGCATCACTGCTATTGTTGTCAGCCATCCTTTTAGGTTGTTCACCCCATGGGAACAGATAACTAATGCAGTTGGCATGGCAGGACATGGCGGAAATGCACTCTGGATGCAGGGTAAAGACTGAAGTCAGAGTATAGCCATGTGGGAAAGAAGTTCTGAGCTCTGAAGCCAAAAGACTCCAGATTCTACCTGGACAACCTGTTGGCCTTTCCTGATTTGGGACTTCCCCAGGCATTCCAGGAGTTGTTTGATTAGCACTCTATGGGGCTAATGAAAGCCTATTTTTAAAATAATATTTATTTATTAGGCTGCATTGGGTCCTGGCTGTGGTACATGGGATCCCTGTTGCAGTGTCTGGGCTTCTCTAGTTGTGGCACTCAGGCTTAGTTGCCCATGGCATGTGGGGTCTTAGCTCCCTGACTAGGGACTGAACTCATGCCTCCTGCACTGGAAGGTGGATTCTTAGCCACTGGACCTCTAGGGAAGTCTTGATGTGTGATTCTTTATCAATTACATCTCCATAAATCTGTTAAAAGAATCAGTGCTTCCAGAGCAGGTGGCTTCATTTCTCTCACTGTCCTCCCTCTGCTGTGTTCTTTATCTGTTTACTTCTCTGCATTCTCCTGCTCAGCTGGGGGCTCCTTTAAAGGTTTTTTTCCCCCTTATTCATCTTTGTACTTCTTCAGTGCCAAGTAAAGTTGCTAGGACAAAGTAAGTTGTCAGTAAATTGAATCTACAAAGGGGAGGACCAGATAAAAGAGAAAGGGGCGGGGGAGATGGGATATGTTTAAGTTTTGAGTCCTCCTTGACTCCAAAGATGGATGAAAAAAAAAAAAGTGAAAGTGAAAGTCAAGTTGCTCAGTCGTGTCTGACTCTTTGTGACCCCATGGACTGCAGCCTACCAGGCTCCTCCACCCATGGAATTTTCCAGGCAAGAGTACTGGAGAGGGTTGCCATTGCCTTCTCTGAACCCTAGGAGAGGATGTAGCAATTTCAGTTTTGGCCAGAGAGTCACACTTTAGGTCCTCACATTGCAGTGATGTTTCATTCATCATGTTTTTTAAAAATTAATCTACTTTTAAAATTTTGGACTGCACTAGGTCTTCGTTGCTGCACGTGGGCTTTCTCTAGTTGTTACTCTTGTTGCAGTAGCCTCCAGAGAAGCTGTGCCTAGGCTTCTCATTGCAGTGGCTTCTCCTGTTGCAGAGCATGGACTCTAGGGCTCTTGGGCTTCAGTAGCTGTGACACTTGGGCTTTAGTTGCTCTGAGGCATGTGGGATCTTCCCCGACCAGGGATTGACCTGTTTGATGATGTTCCCTGCACTGGCAGGTGGATTCTCATCCACTATACCACCAGGGAAGTCCCTCATTCATCGACTTTTGACTTCTAGCATTCTCAAGTGTTTGTGGGGTAGCTGTGAACCTAGAAGGAAGCAGCATTAAACAGCAAGAAAATAGCTTTCACAGAGCTTGTATCCTTTGCCTTCTGCTTCAGTAGAGAATGGAACCACCTTCAGGTCTGTTGATGCCAACATATTTTTGTAGCCTAAGTGAGTTGGTTTGGTTGTCTGATGTCTTTCGATGGAGGACTGGCAGTAGAGATGGAAGTGAGGGATTGCCTAAGGTGACGTCCCCAGACGTGAAAGAAGTCAAATGTTAATCACTCAGTCTGTCCGACTCTTTGCAACCCTGTAACCCGCCAGGCTCCTCTGGCTATGATATTCTCCAGGCAAGAATACTGGAGTGAGTTGCCATTTCCTTCTCCAGGGGATCTTCTCCACCCAGGGATCGANGTGACACTTGGGCTTTAGTTGCTCTGAGGCATGTGGGATCTTCCCCGACCAGGGATTGACCTGTTTGATCATGTTCCCTGCACTGGCAGGTGGATTCTCATCCACTATACCACCAGGGAAGTCCCTCATTCATCAACTTTTGACTTCTAGCATTCTCAAGTGTTTGTGGGGTAGCTGTGAACCTAGAAGGAAGCAGCATTAAGCAGCAAGAAAATAGCTTTCACAGAGCTTGTATCCTTTGCCTTCTGCTTCAGTAGAGAATGGAACCACCTTCAGGTCTGTTGATGCCAACATATTTTTGTAGCCTAAGTGAGTTGGTTTGGTTGTCTGATGTCTTTCGATGGAGGACTGGCAGTAGAGATGGAAGTGAGGGATTGCCTAAGGTGACGTCCCCAGATGTGAAAGAAGTCAAATGTTAATCACTCAGTCTGTCTGACTCTTTGCAACCCTGTAACCCGCCAGGCTCCTCTGGCTATGATATCTCCAGGCAAGAATACTGGAGTGAGTTGCCATTTCCTTCTCCAGGGGATCTTCTCCACCCAGGGATCGAACCCACGTCTCCTGTGTATCTTGCGTCTCCTGCCTTGGCAGGTGGATTCTGTATTCTTGCGCCACCTGGGAAGCCCCTCCTCAGACATGGCCAGAAGAAATCCCCTGACGGTCCAGGGGTTTGGACTCCATGCTTACATTGCGGGGGGCAGTGTTTGACCCTGGTTGAGGAACTATGACCTGACAAGCTGTGTGGTGTGGCCCCAAAACAAAACTGAGACATAAAACAAAAGGCCAGAGACAGGAAGAACAGAGTGACATCCCCAACAGCAAGAGGCAGTGTCTTGTTTGGGGGGGAGCCCCTCTAATATAACCCCAAGTCGTGAAGAGAAGGTAAATTATTGCCTTTTCTGTTCAAGAAAGTAGGAACATAGGTGACACATTTTAGAAATATTTCAAAATTAATTTATAAATTAAAAAACTAAAGTCATATGCATATAATGCCATAACCCTGTTGTCCAATGTCAGGGAAGCTCTGTTATTAAAAAGATACCCTGCGGCAACTGAAATAGTTCTAAAATCATAGTATTTCACTCCCAGGTCTCAGGTAAAGGATGGAACACTTCTGCTCTTTGTAACTTTCCTCAGAACAAGGCCTCTTGTCATGTCACCCTCTTTTTGCTTTCTTTGGCCACGTCACCTGGACTGGTGGGATCTTATTTCCCTGACTAGGAATCAAACCCATGCCCCCTTCATTGGAAGCACAAAGGCTTAACCATTCAATGACCAGGGATATCCCCTAGCCCCTGGATGAGGTGGATGCTCATCTGAGTATTTAATTACTAATAAGGATGGAGAACTTATTACCCTACAAGTGAACTCATAAACATCAGTAACAGAGCATTCTTTGGCTTCANTTGGTCCTGGGCTTTAATCCATTCCAGGATCCCTCAAGAGTCACAGTGACAGAAACTTTGGGGATGGGTCCCTGATGGCCAAGATGATGGGTATATTTGCTAATAATTCAGTAAAAACACCATCCATAAGGTTTCTTTTAGGATCTGACTTGGAGCCTCTGTTATTGTCCCCATCGAATTTCTCGGTCGAAGCCCTATGAATGTAATTGTATTTGGAGATGAGCTCTTTAAAGAGATAGTTAAGTTAAAAGGAGGTCATTAGGGTGGGCATTAATGTGTTTGATATTCTTAAAGAAGAGGAAGTTTGTACACAGACTTGTGTGCACAGAGAAAAGGCCCTGTGAGGACACAGCAGGAGGGTGATCAGCTGCCAGCCCTGGAGAAGCTTCAAAAGAAATCAGCCCTGCTGACACCTTGACCTTGGACTTCTGGCTTCTTCCTGTTATTTAGGCTGCCAAGGCTGTTGTATTTTGTTATGGCAGCCGAAGCAAATGAATACAGTCGCTAATATATTCTTATGCCCTTAGGCTTTAAAAATTGTGTTTATTTATTTTTGGCTGTGCTGGGTCTTTGTTGCTGTGTGCGGGCTCTCTAGTTGGGGAGAGTGGAGGTTACTCTGTAATCGTGATACCTGGGCTCCTCACTGCAGTGGCTTCTCTTGTTGCGGAGCATGGGCTCCAGGCACGCAGGCTTCAGTAGCTGTGCTGTACAGGCTTAGTTGCTCCGAGTCATGTGTGATCTTGGTTTCCCAACCAAGAACTGAACCCATCTTCCCTGCACTAGCAGGCAGATTCTTAACCACTGGGCCACCAGGGAAGTCCCAGATTTTTTAAATTATAAAAGGAAGATGATTACATAGTGAGCGAACTGTTAAATACTAGATTGAGCTGAATTTACTGGGCAGCTAAGATCTAGTCAACAAACTATAGAAAAGAAAATGCTACTGATAGAGATATTCTGTGTTGTAGTGACCAGAGGTGGCTCTCTGAAAAAGGCTTGGACCTTGGAAATGTTTACCAGAATCTTCCATCTACCACTTAACGCCAATGTGGTTTAGGGGCAAGTTTCTAAACCTTTCATAATGTTCTTTTCATTTGTGTATTGTGTGACAATAGAATTTATGTCCAAAAACACTGTGAGAGTAAAAATAATATAGGGTGGCCTGAAAAAAAAAAGGCAAAACCTATAAGTTGGAAATTATGTTTTATTTGGTGGACATACTGAGGATTCAAGCCTGAGACAGCCTCTCAGAGAGCTCTGAGGGACTGCTCTAAAATAGGAAAGAAAGAGCCAAGATATATAGGAGTTTTTGGGGAAAGAAAAAAACCCAGGTAGTTGGAACATCAAAAGATTACTATTAATTAAAGAAAAAACCAAAACATCTAAAGTGAATAAATGCAGCATTTTTCAAAGTATGAGAACATGCAAGGCTCTGGGCTTCATGAAATCACTTCTCTGAGATGCACCTTAACTAACTAGGGCCAGTATCCTGAAACAGCATCCTGTCTCTCTCCACCCTGATGGTGCACCATTGGGGGTGGCTGTAGAGGCTGCTGGCGTCCCATCGATGGCTGCAGCGTCCTTCGTTTACTGATACGGCGAGTAGCATCCTTTATCCACAATAGATATAACATGATTCTCTCTCTGGACATAACACATGCTCAACATTAGAGCGATTGCAACGATAGTAATTCTGAACTGATTCTAGCCAATACCTCATTGCCAGGACATTCGTGAACCTCTTGGTCAGGAACGCCTGGTCAATGTCTATTGTGATTTTGGTTAAGTTCCTTCCACCCCTCTTTGAGGGTCATTTTCCAACTATTTTCTATGAGCCCCAACAAATATCCATCTCATTTCACCATCACCTCTGGACACATCAATTGCAAACGGTCCTTGGTCGTTCATCCTGGAACTGCTTCAAGTTCACCACCTGGATTTGCACTGGCCTGGCCAGTTTCTGTTCTAATTGCATCTGAACTCTGCTTAGATGCTCGCAGACTTGCTCCAGCTTAAGATAATACCCTCTGAGGTCATTAAGTGAGGAGATTTTTAGAATGAACTTTGGCAGGGAAAGAACAACTTCCCAGCTGGGTGATTCTCAAGAGATTTCCATCCTATGATTATAAATCCCTTACCCCACAACTGCTTCCCATGTCCCCCTCTCAAATATCTGTGCCTCTGAAGCAGCTGGGCTTAAAAAAATATAACTTCTGCCTCATGACTGTTTTGTAGTCTATTTCATGAATATGTACAGCTAGAGTTCACATGGACCTTGAATTGTCTTTCCAGGAGTGAGGATGGACGTTTCCTTTTTTTTTTTTTTTAATTCTGCTTCCCTCCCCTCGCCCCCTATTTTTTGTCTGCACTATGGGGCATGTGGGAACTGGCTCCCTCACTAGGGATCGAACCTGCAGTAGAACCACACGGCCTTAGCCACTGGACCACCAGGGAAGTTCGAGGATTCCTTTTCTTTCTTTAAATGTTTCATTATAGGAGAAAAGCCTCATAAATCATGACATTAGCTTTCTTAAAAAATTTTTATTTTTGGCTGTGCTGAGTCTTCTTTGCTTTGAGAGCTTTTCTCTTGTGGCTAGCAGGGGCTATTCTCTAGCTGTGGTGTGATGGCTTCTCTTGCTGCATAGTGCAGGCTCTAGAGGGCATGGGCTTCAGTGGTTGCACCTCCTGGGCTCTAGAGCCCAAGTTCAGTAGCTATTGTGGGCTTGGTTGCTCCTCGGTGGCATGTGGGTTCTTCCAGGGTCTTGTTTAATAGCCATACTAATGGGTATGAAGTGATATCTCATTGTGGTTTTGATCTGGATTTCCCTAACTATTAGTGATATTGAACATCTTTTCACATGCTTGGTGGACATTTGTTTATCTTCTTTGGAGAAATTTCTACCTAAGTCCTTTGCCTATTTTTGATTGCATTTTTGGTTGTTACATTATAAAAGTTCTTTATATATTCTAGATGTTAACATCTTATCATATATATGATTTATAGATGTATTTTCCCATTCTGTGGTGACTCAGACGGTAAAGCGTCTTGCTTACAGTGCAGGAGACCTGGGTTTGATCCCTGGGTTGGGAAGATAGTCTAGAGATGGAAATGGCACCCCACTCCAGTACTCTTGCCTGGAAAATCCCATGGACGGAGGAGCCTGGTAGGCTATAGCCCATGGGGTCACAAAGAGTCCGACACAACTGAGTGACTTCACTTCACTTTCACTTTCCCATTCCGTGGGTTGCCTTTTCATTCTCTTGATAGTGTCCTTTGAGGTACAATTTTTTTACCTTTTGATGAAGTCTAATTTATCTATTTTTCTTTTGTTCCCTCTACTTTTAGTGTCGTATCCAAGAAATCACTGTCAAATCCAATGTCATGAAGTTTCTTTTCCTGTTTTCTTCAAAGAGTCTTATAGTTTTATCTTTTACATTTATGTCTGAGTTAATTTTTTTATATGGCTAAGGTAAGAGTCAAGTTCATTTTTCTTTTTTTCATGAGGATATCCAATTTTCTCATCACCACTTGTTGGACTATTCTTTCCTCATTGAACTGTCTTGGCACCTTTGTCAAACATCATCTGATGATATATGCATATGATAGGCGTGTATTTCTTGGCTCTCTGTTCTAGTCCACTGGTGTGTCTGTCTGTCTTTATGGCAGTATCATATTGTTTTGACTGCTGTAACTTTATAACAACTTTTCAAATCAAGACGTGTGAGTCTGCCTTTGTTCTTCTTTTTAAGACACAGTGTTTTGATAACCTCATCTTGGATATGAAAGCCAATTTGCCATATTTCATTCATTAGATGTAATTGATACATTAAGCCCACACTCAATGGGAGGGGATTACACCGGACTTTGAATACCAGAGGTACTGATCATTGGGGTCAATATAGAGGCTGCCCATCCTTTCTACACAATATTTACTGCCATTTCAGGAGACAGTACTGTTTTGTAATTTATTTTAAGAAACCGTGAAACAGACTCACCAGGCATTCCCAGAAAGGCCACGGCATTAATTTTTTGGTTTACTCATATCCTGCTCAAATAATCTATCCAGGGTGACTCTGAGAAACGGTGGACAACTGGAGAAAAAGGTGAACCATGCTTGAACTGGTCTGACAGTCTAGTTGGAGGGACAAAATGTAGAAGACCCATGAGGAGAATATTTATTGAAACAAAGTTCAATGAATATTCACAAAGTGCCAGCTGTTTGCCTAGCACTTTGCCAGAGGCTAAACCAATCCAGGACACATCAGTGTATCTGCAGGTCTCGATATGCTGAGAAGTGCGGTGAGGCAGGTGAGCCCTCACAGTGCAGTCCCCTAGGTAAATGAACACCTGCGAATACCATCAAAACAGGAGAGCATGCGAGACTGTCACGGGTGTGGGAGGGTATCTCAGAAGGAGTACTTCAGGAGGTGATTTGTGTGCAGAAAAGTCTGTTAACCTGGATAAAGCAGGAAGTCAGAGAGAAGACAGAAGAAGCATGAAGGCTGTGACGAGCCACCAGAAGGGCTGGACAGCCTGACACAATCTACATTCCAGGCATAGGGTAGGGAGTCTTTGTTGGAACTTGGCTCCTTTGCTATAGGCAAGCAGCCCGCGGATCTCTCGTCAACTGCTTCTTCTGTTATTTGTACTTATATTTCTAAGTAACATGCTTTTGAGCAATTTCTTGATATAGTATGTACACAGTATCCGTCCACTGCCCTTAATGATTGACAGTTTTCCTGTCAAGCCCCTTCTACACTGTTCTTTAACGCTAGTCCTTTGATGGTAATTAATCTGTTAAGTTTCCACTTCTTAGTCTAAGCAATATCTTCCCAGGAAGCCAACCACCTCATATGGTTTTCTACAGTTATATGCATCGTTTTGAGCAAAATAGTCTCAATGAAAACCTTAATCTCCTCTGTAAAGGTGAACATTTTTCTTCAATAGCATTCCTTATTTTCTGTATTTGTTGCTTATTTATTTAAAAAAAATCAAGTTTTATGATTCTTCTCCTCTTGAGTTCTCGAAAATACAGTCAATGTTTAAAAGCAAAAATTATAACATTGCCTGATGGGGTTTTAATGTAGGTAGATGCAATATATCAGACAACTATAACACAAAAGAGCGTGTATAAATAGCCCTACATGGTGGTAGAATTTCTACATTCTACTTGAAGTGGGAAGGACCCTGTTAAGAGAATAACGAGTTCCAGAATAAAAGAAATGTTTGTAAATTAGGTATCTGATAAAAACCATACCTGTGCCCAGAATATATAAAGAACTTTCAAAACTCATTAGCAAATTTTAAAAAGAGCAAAACTTGAACAAATACCTCACACTGAGGATATATGGGCAACAAATATGAATAATGACAAGTTATTGAACGTCCTTATGCATGAAGGAAATGCAAGTTAAAATCTCAGTGAGATACCTCTGTACGTATGTTGGAATTGCTAAAATTAAAGCACCAGCCATTCTAAGTGCTGAGCAGGGTACAGAATAACTAGAATGCTCACACATAGTTGATAGAAATAAAAAATGAAACAACCATTCTGGAAACAACCTCGGACATTTCTTTCAAAGTTAAATGCACAAATACTATTACCCAGTATTTTTGTTCCTGGATAGTTACCTTAAGGAAATGAAAACTTAAGTATATTAAAAAACCTGTACACATATTTATAGCAAACTTATGTGTAATAGCCAAACACTGGAAACAACCCATATATCTTATCTATAAGTTGAGATAACTTATATTACATGCATAAAATAGAATACTACTCAGCAATAAAAATGAATACATGGCTGATGTTTGTAATAGCTTGAATGAATCCCAAGCGTATTATGCTGAGTGAAAAAACCTTTTCAAAATGTTATATAATTTGTGTTTCTATTTACATGTCATTCTCAGAAAGACAAAACTGTGGTGATGAAGAACAGATCAGAAGTTTCCAGGGGTGAGAAGGGCAGAGAGGGTGTGATTATAAAAAGGGAATGAGGAAATTCTGAGCGATGGGCTGTTCTGTCCTAGGTAGTGGTTACATGAATATATGAAAGTGTTAGTTGCTTAGTGGTGTCCGATTCTTTGCGACCCCATCGACTGTAGCCCACCAGGCTCCTCTGTCCATGGGATTCTCCAGGCAAGAATACTGAAGAGGGTTGCCAAGCCCTTCTCCAGGGAATATTCCTGACCCAGGGGTTGAACCCAGCTTTCCTGCACTGCAGGTAGATTCTTTACCATTTAAGGCACATGAATATATACATGTGTTCAATTTCAAAGGTCTATATACAAAATAAGTTAATATTAATAATATTCCATGTTAAAAAGTAAAATTAACAATGTTAGTGGTAGAATCTAGGTGGTGGATTTACTCATATTCACTATAAAATTCTTCCAGTTACACTGTAGGTTTGAAAATTTTAATAATATGTCAAGGGAAAAAATAACCAATGCATAGACCTCTGTCCATTCAGACTGCTGTAACAGAATACTCGTGGAATGGGTGGCTTGCCTTGGCTGCACCCCATGACCTGATCACCTGCCAAAGGTCTCACCTTTGAATATCACATCTGGGATTAGGATTTCAACATATGACTTTTTTGGGGGGGTGGGAGGGGACACAAACATGGCAACCTTACTCCCAGAAATTCTAATTTAATTTTCCAAGAAAGCCTGAGCACTCATATTTTATAAAGCCTCCAGAGGCAGTGAGGATGGGAGGGGTACGACCATAGGTGAGGACAAAGCCTTATAAAGCTGTGTTGTCCAACCACTCTTACTCCTCTGCACAGATTTTCTTCCCACCTGCCACCCAACTTTCTGGTTTTCTCCCATAATAGACTTACTGCTATTGCTATTGCTAAGTCACTTCAGTCGTGTCCAACTCTGTGCGACCCCATAGACGGCAGCCCATCAGGCTCCTCTGTCCCTGGGATTCTCCAGGCAAGAACACTGGAATGGGTTGCCATTTCCTTCTCCAATGCATGAAAGTGAAAAGAGAAAGTGAAGTCGCTCAGTCGTGTCCGACTTAGCGACCCCATGGACTGCAACCTACCAGGGTCCTCCATCCATGGGATTTTCCAGGCAAGAGTACTGGAGTGGGGTGCCATTGTGTTACGGAAAGGTATGCATGGAGGCTCTGGCTGCTTCCCACTCAAAAGCCAATAAGCAGGCCAGGTTGGTGGAAAGGAAAGTTGCTTATTTCAGATGCTGGCAACTGGAGGGGAGGGTGGCAGACATCTGTCCAAAGGTCAACTCCCCCCATACCCCGCCCCCTGACCCTTGACAAGCAGGGGGTGAGAGCTTTTCTAGACAGAATGGGTGGTGGTGGTGGGGGTGGAGCTTACATGAAGAAACAGCACAGTCATCTCCAACAGTCATCTTCAGTTGATCACCAGTGGTCTGACTAGCGTCATCTTGGTTGATTTAGGTTCAGTTAATCTTTGGTTCCAGGGTGCACTTGTTTCCATTTCTTTGCAGTCAGTTCTTGGAATTGTGGCAGCTCGAGTCCTGGGTACAGTCTGGTCATCCTGTAGTTAACTTCTCCACCTGGGGTTTTGGTATCTGTAAGACAGCTCACAGGATATGGCTCAGAATATTATCTACAGCCTTGAGAAAGAACTAAAGGTCCTTGCCTCTGCTTAATGACTATATCGTTATTATTTAGCCTTCTTAGACGGTTTTCCTCTGTTGCAGCTTTCCTCACGTCTCTGATTAAACTCAAGATTTGAATAAAGTTTCCCACAGACGCAAGGCAGGCAGAGGACAACCTGCTCGAGTTGGTGGTGGAGGGCACGGGCCATATGGTCCTGCCCCGTTTTACGAGATTAAAACCTAACCATGTCGTTTGCTCCTGTTCTTGTTCTGTTATCAGCTGTTTCCATGCTCATACTCGAAACTCAAGTCTGATCTTTTCCTTTCAGTTTGTATTTATGTTGTTTGCAATTTTTTTGTTTTTGACCAGTTTGTTCGGCATGCAGAGCATCCCAGACCACAAATGCCACACCCCTCTTTCAATGCAAGCGTGGTCTTAACACTGGACCAGCAGGAAAGTCCCCGCAGTGCCTTCCAGGCACAGCACTCCACACCCGCATACCTTTGCTCATACTGTTGTCTCCCTTCTGGAAATTCCTTCTATCTGTTCCTACAAAATAACTCCATTCTAAATTATCTTGAGTGTGGAGTTGAGGGCCATTCCCTAAGGAATTCCAAGCATTGAGGTCTGGATAATGTGAGTGACGCTGCTGCATCACCTAAGTGAGATGGTGATAATTAGGAAGAGGCGAGGGGGAGGAGAACTGTACTGATACCAAGAGGTTCAGAAGCAGACAATGGGAAGAAGCCAAGGGAGAGAGGCAGGACCAGAATCCCACCTGCAGTGTGGAATGTTGGAAGGAATCTGGGCAGAGGTCAGGATGCTGAACCGACTGTGTCCCACTCTGGGCACTTCCAGGAAACACTCTGGGACTCAGACCATACACTGAACGTCTTCAGGATTCAGCTGCATCATTTGGCGAATACGGGATGTGAACCAGACGACCTCTAAGCTCTCTCTGATTTCCAACATTCAGCAGTTCTAAAATTCTGACAGAGGATTATGTAATGCTAGGATCCAAGAGGGAGAAGCTGGTATTAGTCATTTTCACATGATTGTACGTCAATTCAGTGAGCTTGCTTTCTCAGAAACTGACATAGCCTGACACTGAAGAAAGATGAGTTTTGGTGACAAGGTAGGAACAGAGCATGTAATTTGGAGGCATGCGGGTGTTTCTAAGGAAAGGTTAGACTGAAAGGATGAAGCCCCACAAGAGCGGGCTGGTGAGATTCCGGTACTGTCATTTCACAGATGAGAAACAAGGTGGAGAAACGTGAAAATGTCACCCAGCTAGCAAGGGAGGCTATCTGAATTTAAACCCAGATCTGTCACAGGCCAAAGTGTAGAAGAGTGGTGGGCTGGAAAGTGGAGGAAAAATGCAGAAGGGAGGAAGGCAGGGCGGGAAGAAGGGAGGGAGAGAGGAAGGGGGAGGAGGAGGGGAGGAGCAGGGCGGGAGGGAGGGAGATTCGGGGCTGAGCTCGGGTGCTCTGAACACTGCCTCCGGCCAAACTGAAGCAGGTAAAACATAGTGCCTTTTCTCCCCTTCTTCTGCACCCAGAGACGCCCTGGGTCCTCTGCTAGGTTCTGTGTGCCTGGCCCAGAAGCTTGAGCAAGAGGTTGTTAGGGAGACCTGGGAGTTGTTGCTAAGACAAAGCTTTTGGAGGAGGATCGAAGATTTACTCAAGCTTTCTGAAATGGTGGGGGGTTAGAGAAAACTGACTGCACGCCATGATTATGAGGCTCTTGCTCAAATAATAGTGGAGTGCTAGGGTAAGGCTAGGGAGCATGAGAGGTCTTTTGTGATGTTCACAGGGACTGTTAAGGTGACAGAGACCGAGTAAGTCCTCACAGGCATCTATGAATATACTGACCACCTGCTTCGGACCTGACACCATGAGGTGCTGGTGGGGCCCGAACAGCGCTGTAACAGGTGTCTCAGAAAGTCCGCGGGAAGCATCGGCTCAAGGTCTCGTTCGCCTGTCTAGACAGAAACAGCTCACGTACACCACTAGGTGGCAGTAGGGCGCTCCTTTTTGTCTCTAGTAAGTGGCTCTAAGGAGTCACGGTCCTTTGGATTAAACACCGCTTTCCTCCTTCCCTCCCCGAATGTCCCTGTCCTGTCCCTACATATTCTGAGCTGTAGTGTGTGTGCGCGTGTGTGCGTGTTTGTGTGTGGCGCGTGGAGGCTAGGGATGAGGGTTGGAGTTAGAAGGGAGTAAGATAAACTTTTAGGGTCGATTCTGTCCTCTCCTTTCCTCACGTCATTTTTCTATACCTCTGAAGCAGCTCGGTTAGGTCTTTGTTTTATTAATAGAGATTGATAATGAATTTTAAAAAATAGATAGCAAATGTAAACACAGTGCTGTGGGGGGAATTCATTTCTAGGCTGAGATGTAAAATATTTCTGGTTCAAATTTTACTTAGCGGAAAGTCACAAAAGAGGAAATAAGGTATTTTTCGAAAGATACATTGATGCTTTTTGCCAAGAGCAAAGCGGCAGAGGTAACAGAAGGTGGAACCTCGGGACGGCAAACGTAGAGCTGCTCTGCCATCTGGTGGACAGAGTGCAGTTTGTAAAGTGCATGGTTCCCAGACTTAATTTTTATGAATAATAAAATAAGAAGTACAAACAAGTAACCAAGCAAAAAAAAAAAGTCCGAATAAATAAATAAAGCCAGCTTATGGTTGCAACTTTTTAGTCTGTCCACTAAAATTTTTAAAATCCAGCATCTATAGTTACCATCACCTTACCCTTAAAGGACAAGATTCCACCGTGTTTTCTAGGAAAACAAAGAGCAGCCCTTTTAATTGTATATATGGATTAATTAACGTATCATCACACTTTTCTTTTTTTTATTATTAACAAAGAGTGAAAAACTTACCAAGATTTGACACTGCTCTAAGGTGTATTTGAGAACCGGTGGTAAAAAACAGGGCTTCCCAGGTGGCTCAGAAGGTTCACACAATTATTTCAAATCATTTAAAAATATGTAGGGCCTCTAAAATATTTCAACATAGGAACCTGGGGTTAAGCTACCATATTCAAAACTGTCTTTGGTGGTCATTATTATCACTTTTTAAAATTTTTGGCTGTGCTGGCTCTTCGTTGTTTCTTGGGCTACTCCCTGGTGGCAATCGGGGGCTACTCTCCAGCTGCAGCACGCAGGCTTCTGACCGCTGAGGCTTCTCCTGTGGTGGAGCACGGACTCTAGGGCACTGGGGCATCAGTAGCGGGGACAAGTGGACTCAGCAGTCATGGCGCATGGGCTTAGTTGCTCCACATGTGGGATCTTCCTGGAAACATGGGATCACACCCATGTTTCCTACACTGGCAAACAGATTCTTGACCACTGAGCCACCAGGGAAGCCCTTTGAGATTCTTTACCACTGAGCCACCAAGGAAGCCCTTTGGTGGTTATTTTTAACCATACTTTTTTTTTTTTAAGTCACTATTTCACAGTTTCTGAGTTGTAAAGATTCCTGTGGGTTTCTCACATTTCTTCCATCTTTTCCTGGTTTAAGAATAAACTGTCTCATTCTAGTATCATCTCAGTAATTTACTGGAGGTAGCATATTATGTTTCTCTGGCTTAGTTGTCTCTAAATTTTGACTGTAAGAATCATGTCTGAGCCTCACCTCTTGTTTTACGTGTACTTATGAAGTTCATAGTATACTATTGTGTATTATATACATTATAAAGCATATGCATGACTGCCTTCGGAAGTTAGGGCAGTCTTTTTCTTTTTTGTGACTACATTGCACAGCGTATGAGATCTTAGTTCCCAGGCCAGGAATTGAACCCAAACCCTCAACAGGGAAAGCATGAATCCTAACCCCTGGACTTCCAGAGAGTTCCCTGGGCAGTCTTGTTGGGGGACTATGCCTCTTGACCTCTGGGGTCTGTGATAAGTAGGGTAGTTAGTGTATTTGTGTGTTAGTTGCTCAATCATGTCTGACTCTTTGCAACCCCATAGACTGTAGCCCACCAGGCTCCTCTGTCCGTAGGATTCCCCAGGGAAGAATACTGGAGTAGGTAACCATTCTCTTCTCCAGGGGATCTTCCCGACTCAGGGACTGAACCCAGGTCTCCCGCATTGCAGGTGGATTCTTCACTGTCTGAGCCACCAGGGTAGCCCAGGGTAGTTAATGCTAGATTTGAATTGTGGGATTATAGTACTTTCATGTCTTCATTTGTAAGATGGGACGTAATAATAGTATTTATTTAATACACTTATTAGTACAGGATAGTATATGTATTAGTATATGCCTCACATTAGGGAAATAAAATATTATTGGATGGTAATTCTTCCAAATTCAACATAAAATCAAAATCACATAGCGATCATTTTGCACTTCTGGATTTTACCAAGGAGAAGAAGCAGGAAAAAATATTAAGGACAATTTGAAAGGTGGAGTAAAAACGCAAATTCCCAAGCAGCTAGTAAAACATCTCACACTGCTATACTGAAGTCAGTGAGGTGCTGCCATCAAACAGTGACATAGAGAAGAGAATCTAGAGACAGGCAAGACCCTAGGACTTCTTTTTCTGTGTGTGAGATGAGTATGGCAAAGTTCATCGTAGATCCAAAAGTTTTATGATTTCATAGCCGAGTTGACAACATGCATAAGGAAACTGTAAGAGCTAGGAGTTTTAGATTCTCAGTTTTAACATCAGATTTACACATTTAAAAACATATGTCTCATCTGCAAAATATTCAATCCATTCATGAAAAGGACTGAGAATTGCTTTAACTTTAAAGTGAGAACAGAATGCGTAATTATCCTAGTTTGTCACTTCTGATATTCATTAACATCAGTAAGTTTTTAATTTTGTGAGGTTAACTCTATGGGTGTTTATGGTTTGTTTACTTTTTTTTTGGCTGCACTGCCTGGCATGAATGTGGGCAAGATGCTCAAATTCAAGCTTACCATCATATATAGTCAAAACCATTTTTAAATTCATAGGATTTCTATATCTGATACTGTAAACACTTCAGCTTCCTGACCATGTAACTGGTTTATTCAGCCACCCACCTATGTATCTTACTATAGGATCGACTCTGCAATACTCAGGGAACATAAAGACACAGAGGACACAGTCCTTGTTTGGGAGCTGATGTACTTGTGATTGGTGCAGATAAACCAATTGCTACACAATGCCTGAAAACTCCTTGGACTGCAAGGAGGTCGAACCAGTCAATCCTAAAGGAAATCAACGCTGAATATTCATTGGAAGGATTGATGCTGAAGCTCCAATACTTTGGCCACCTGATGCAAAGAGCCTACTCATTGGAAAATACCCTGATGCTGGGAAAGATTGAAGGCAAAAGAAGGGAGTGGTAGAGGATGATATGGATGGATAGCGTTGTTGACTCAGTGGACAAGAATCTGAGTAACTCCAGGAGACGGTGGAGGACAGAGGAGGGCCATGTGTCCATGAGGTCACAAAGAGTTGAACATAAGTTAGTGACTGAACAACAACAAAAATGCTCCAGATCAGTGTTCGCACAAAGTAGGGACTGCTCTGAAGACACAGACAAGGGAGTTCTAACATGTCCTGTGTCAGGGGAGGGAGTGACACCTGAGATGGATCTTGATGTTTCATTTTTATTATTTTTTATTGAAGTACAGTTGATTTACAATATTGTTAATTTCTGCCATCCAGCAAAGTGATTCAGTTATACATATGTGTATCCTTTTAAAAATATTCTTTTCCATGATGGTTGAATGCAGTTCCTTGTGCTATACAGTAGAACCTTGTTATTTATCTATTCTGTGCAATCTATTATAGCTTACATCCGCTAACCCTAATCTCCCACTCCAACCCTCCCTCAGGTCCCTCCCCTGGATCTCGATGTTTCAGTTAATGTTATTAAGTGAAAGGTGAGGTCAACAGGAAGCAGAGGGAATGGTGTGTGTATGTATAATATGAGCTGTAATATCAACTGGATTTTTAGTTTTCATCATATGAGCTCAGCACATGTTTACAGTAGGTATAGATGTTGACACACGAGGATACATGCCATCACTATAATTACTTCTATCCCAATAGGAAGTGGAAGTAAGTAGTTGATCAGCAATCCATCACAGAGGCAATATTAAATGATCTCCAGCCATAATAAACCCTAGGTTGAATTTTCCTTTTCATAGTAGATGGACTAACAGGAATGGTCCTAGCTAATTCATCACTAGACACTCCTTCATGATAGATATTATGTCACTGCACACGTCCACTACTTTGAGTAGGAGCCATGTTCGCTGTTATAGGAGGCTTTCTGCATGGATCCCCACTATCCTCAGCTATATGTATATGCTCAACTTAACATGGGCAAAAGTTCACTTTGTAATTATATCTGTAGGCATGAATATGACTTGATTTCCACAACATCTCTCAGGTCTATCTGGAATACCATGGCGATATTCTGACTACCCAGATGCATAGACAATATGAAACACTATCTCATCAACAGGGCTTGTTTATTTTACTAACAGCAGTAATAGTCATAATTTCCATTATTTGAGAAGCATTTTCATGAAACAAAAAGTCCTAATGGTAGAATTAACTACTACACATCTAGGATGACTAAATGGATGTCCTCAATCATATCACAGTTTCGAGGAGCCCATGTATGTTAACTCAAAGTAAGTAAGAAAGGAAGGAATTCAACCCTCTTCTACCGGTTTCAAGCCAACATAATAACCATTATGTCTTTCTCAATATGTGAGCTACTAGTAAAATTGTACATAACTTTGTCAAAGTTAAATTATAGGTGAAAACCCTTTATATCTCTGTGGCATATCCTCTCCAGTTAGGCTTTTAAGAGGCCACACTACCCACTGTAGAAGAACTATGACATTTTTGGGATCACACATTAATAACTGTGGTTTTAATCAGCTCTTTGGTTACCTATATTATGTCACTGATAGTGACAAGTAAATTAACACAAACAAGTGCAACAGATGCACAAGAAGTGGAAACTATCTGTACTATCTTACAGGCCATTAGTCCAGTTCTAATTGTCCTGCCATTGTCACGAGTTTTCCACATGATATGGAGCTGATAGTCCTTCCCTCACTGTAAACACTGAAGACATCGGTGATACTGAAGTTATGAGTACATGGACTATAAGGACTTAAACTTTGACTTCTCCATAATCCCAGCATCAGACCTAAAGCCAGAATTATGCCTATTAGAAATAGACAGCCAAGTGGCATTCTCTATAGAAATGACAATCCAAATACTAATTTCCTCAGATGATGTTTTATACTCACGAGCCATGCCTTCACTAAGCCTAAAGACTACTGCAGTCTCAGGCCACCTAAATCAAGCAACTCATATTAACACGATCAGCTTTTTATTATGGACAATGTTCGGAAATCTGTGGGTCAAGTCATAGTTCCACACCTATTGTCCTTAAACTGGTATCACTAAAATACTGGGTTGGCCAGAAAATGCTTTTGGGGTTTTCCATACTGTGTTATAGAAATGAACTTTTCCACCAACTCAACACTATAAATCCATAAAGAAGCTAAACAGCATTAACCTTTTAAGTTCAAGACTGGGAGTTAAAACTTTCCTTAATGGTATACCACAATTAGATACATCAGCATGATTTATTAGTGTTTTATCAGTATTTCTAGTTCTGTATATTCTATTTCAACTAAAAAATTCAAAATAATAATAATTATTATATATATATTATTATATATTATTTAAACTAATTGATGTCTACCAAGGTATAAAAACAACCACAAGTGTAAATGATATGACACACTCAGGAAGGAAAGCAGCTAGGTACGGCTGAGTGACGGTTACGTGTGTGTAAAAGAAAGTAAAAGTGTTAGTTGCTTAGTCAAGTTCCACATTTTGAAACCCTATGTACTGTAACCTGCCAGGCTTCTCTGTCCATGGGATTCTCCAGGCAAGAATACTGGTGTGAGGAGCCATTCCCTTCTTCAGGGGACCTTCCCCACCCAGGAATCAAACCCAAATTTATAGCACTGTAGGCAGATTCTTTACCATTTGAGCCATTAGGGAAGCCCGTGTGTGTCTGTGTGTTAGGAGATAAAACTGGAAAGGTAGTTTGAAGTAAGAATGTTGATGGCCTTTAGGATGCTGAAGGTCTTAGCAACTTCTGGGGGTTCTAACTTTGAACACATTTGTTGAATCTCATTTATATGTGTGTAGAACCTGCTGATTGGGGTGATGGAGAAGAGAGAGGAATCACTTGGTGAGGATGTTTAATACTCACAATTAATTCTCCATCACTGTGGGAAAGAGGCAAGATAGCGTCTTGTGTGGTACTCTGGTTCCTATGAGTGCCTAGTGTGGGTGGTCAGCCTTAAAAAGGAAGGGTTAAAGAAGTCTTCTGTTGTTTTTCACTCTGCTGCATTCACATTCTCTATAATGAGACAATCAGATAAGGAGAGTGGCTTGGGCACCCATCTAAGCTGGCTGGCCCCTGGGAAGAGAGGTAAAGACACACACCAAAAGACCGCAAGGGTTTCCCTGATGGCTCAGCGGTAAATAATCTGCCTGCCAATGTAGGAGACACAGGTTTGATTCCTGATCTGGGAAGATCCCACATGCCGTGAAACAACTAAGCCCGTGCACCATGACCACTGAGCCTGTGCTCTAGAGCTTGGGAGCCGGGAAGCCCAAGCAGCCTAGAGTCCACGCTCTGCAGCAAGAGAAGGCACCACAACGAGAAGCCTGCGAGTGACAACTAGAGACCTGCCTTGCTTGCCTAAACTAGAGAAAAGCTGGCACAGCAATGAAGACCCAGCACAGCTAGAAATAAATAAACTAATAAAATTATTAAAAAAAAAAAAAAAAAGACTGCAAGCACAGATTCACCTCCAGGCTCAAATTCCCTCAGGATTATTGTTGTTTAGTCGCTAAATCGCGTCCGACTCTTTTATGACCCCACGGACTGTAGCCCGCCAGAATAAGCTAAGCAATTGTCATGGGAATGAATTTTAAGCCTACAAACCCAGGTGTGCAAAGCATATCAAATTTCTTAATTTCCTTTAAATCAAATTGCTTCTNTTTAGTCGCTAAATCGCGTCCGACTCTTTTATGACCCCACGGACTGTAGCCCGCCAGAATAAGCTAAGCAATTGTCATGGGAATGAATTTTAAGCCTACAAACCCAGGTGTGCAAAGCATATCAAATTTCTTAATTTCCTTTAAATCAAATTGCTTCTGACTCAAAATCGCTAATCAATTTGCCGGCAGGAAATTAAGCCGCAGTCATTACTGGAGTTCCTCTCCCCAAGAACATGCACAGGTCCAAAGGTCACCGGGTGCTAAAGCAGGGGCGAGGCCCTTCCGATCACTGTCTGCTGAGTAGCCCAGTGTCTATCAGTGTGTCCCTTCAGGACCACTGCCCACCTGTCTTTATGCTACATGCAGAACACAGGAAAAACTTCTAAGACTTGAGACCTCAGTTTTTGGGGTTCAGCCTTTTTAGGCTCACAGTGGAAGCACATTACAAGAAGCATCTGATACATAGTTGGAGCCTCGAAGGCTTCTTAAAAGAATGCTCCTTCTGCTAAAGCATTCTGCTTTGTCTGTTAGACGCCCTTCTTCTCTTGAACTAGCTAATCAATTTTTCACATTTTCCCCTCACCTTCTGGTCACTCCAGCTCTGGTCCCTCTGGAGTCACCTGGCCCACTGCCCACTCGCTCTGCAGCTTGCTGATATCATTCCTGCAGAGATAAAGTAAGTATCTCCACCATGCAAGCAATCCATTTTTCCATAGGAAAAAGCATTATAGAACTTCCTTGGTGGTCCAGTTGTTAAGAATCCACCTGTGAGATTCTGTATACTGTGGAGCAACTAAGCCCGTGTGTGGCAACTCCTGAGCCCACACACTGCAACAGAGATCCCATGTGCCCCAACCAAGACTGACACAGCCAAACAAATAATTTGAAAAAGATCCATATACCTAGGAATAGACTGGGATTCTTAAAGCGGGGATGTAAAGAAGGGAGTGAGAGAGGATGAGAAGAAAGGCAGCCTCTACCTTTTCATTTTCCCTTTCTCTTTTGAGGCTGAGACACTCAATAATCCCAGAGTCTTGGCTTCCACCACGTGGTTCAACAAGGGACTCCCCACCTCTCCACCGCACACAGAGCCCTCTGCAGAGGAGAGCTCAGGAGGCAGGCAGGAGACAAGAGCCACCTGAAGGCACGGGTATTCTGTTTTCCACATAGAGACTAAGGATTCCCTAAAGGGACAGTTTTGATTACTGTCCCGGATTCAACCCAACTCAGGGAGAGTCTCCTTCTCACGTAACCACTGGGTGTGGGCTTATGAAGAACACTGGATCAGCAAGACAAATAAACCAGCCAATTTTCTTTCACATCTGAATGTACTGTGAATGGGTTTCCATCTTCATGTGCCATAATGTGGGGGGGGGGCGGTGAGGTGTGATATGGGACAGAGGAAGGGGATTTTAAAGGCTGTAGCACAGATAAATGCAGAGACAAGAATGTTTAGGGAATGTTGGGAATCGAGCTGTGCTGAGTTGCTCAGTCATGTCTGACTCTTTATGAACCTATGGACTGTAGTCCCCCATACTCCTCTGTCCATGGGATTTCCCAGGGAAGAATACCAGAGTGGGCTGCCATTTCTTACTCCAGGGGATCTTCCCAACCCAGGGATTGAACCTGAGTCTCTTGTGTCTCCTGCATCACCACAGGGGCAGCCCTAAGTTTGGAGAACAGTATGCAATCCAACTGAGCTGGAATGTTGAGTATATATGAGGTGATAATGAAACATGGGTCCAGAGAATTGGGCTAAGTTTTAGAGTGCTTTGCATATTGGGGTGAGAAATCTGCATATGTGTCAGTGGGAACTGAACATCATCAGGAGATTTAGAGGAGAGAGATGCCATTATAGGATAACTCCTCACCTATTGGGTTAAATGCCTGAATCCTTTGACCTACAAAAATAGTGTCCTTTTAAGGTTCCACCTAACATTTAAGGCAATGGTGTTGAGTTCCTGTGACATCAAGGCTTGTTTTCACTTGTTGGCTCAGGATCCACCAGCAGGAACCTCTAAATGAACACATTTTCATTAAATTAGTTCCTTGATTATTTGTCCTACTACTTGCTAATACTCTTAGTTACCTTTTCATAGATACATCCTTCCTTGTTTTTTATTCTCTCTAAAAGGTATCCTTGAAAGTCATTGTCAAATACTTTGATAAAAATCTGTTTTAGTGCAGTAACTCTCTCAGGGAAAGGGACAAGGTTCATACAATGAGATAAGCTCTTGGTGAACCAGTTCTGTGTCTTTTTTTTTTTTTTT
>SJYA01002186.1:1768145-1818586 GCA_006410615.1 Neotragus moschatus
TTTAATTAGGTCCCATTTGTTTATTTTTGCTTTTATTTCCAGTATTCTGGGAGGTGGGTCATAGAAGATCCTGCTGTGATTTATGTCAGAGAGTGTTTTGCCTACGTTCTCCTCTAGGAGTTTTATAGTTTCTGGTTTTACATTTAGATCTTTAATCCATTTTGAGTTTATTTTTGTGTGTGGTGTTAGAAAGTGTTCTATTTTCATTCTTTTACAAGTGGTTGACCAGTTTTCCCAGCACCACTTGTTATAGAGATTGTCTTTAATACATTGTATATCCTTGCCTTCTTTGTCAAAGATAAGGTGTCCATAGGTGCATGGATTTATCTCTGGGATCTCTATTTTGTTCCATTGATCTACATTTCTGTCTTTGTGCCAATACCATACTGTCTTGATGACTGTGGCTTTGTACTAGAGCCTGAAGTCAGGCCGGTTGACTCCTTCAGTTCCATTCTTCTTTCTCAAGATTGCATTGGCTATTTGAGGTTTTTTGTATTTCCATACAAATTGTGAAATTATTTGAACTAGAACAAATAATTGAAAAATAATCTGAAAAATACTGTTGGTAGCTTGATAGGGATTGCATTGAATCTATAGATTGCTTTGGGTAGTATACTCATTTTTACTATATTGATTATTCCGATCCATGAATATGGTATATTTCTCCATCTATTATGCCCGGAGCCAGCACGGGAGATCCCACCCATGACAAGGTCATGCGAAGGAGACCTGATAAGCAAGGCTTCAGGACTCGAGGGACCCCCTGGACCTGCTTGAACATCTACCCCAAAACCCAAAATCTCTCTGTCTTACTATTTTATGCCTTTCACTAACTCTTCTGACATTAACAGTGTGCTATCCCTGACCACCTTTTTAAGGAAAAAATTAACTTAGGGCTCTAGTTGATAAATCTCCTGGGCAAGGAGTTATTTCAAACCCCCTGTTAGCATTCTAGCTTACTTGGCAGATTTATCCAGACTCTTGCAACATTGTTGAGCCAATGTTTGCTGCCAAGTTCCCACATCCTTTATCCATTGTGTTCCTGGAAGTGCATATAGTCAGGATGTAGAAAAAACAAGCAGTAGCCTTAGCATTAGCAACATTAGACTTTGAGTTAATAAGTTCTTTCTTTGCTGTAACCCACTAAATCTTTGCTCCATAAAAATGTTACTCTGTACTTTAAGGGTGATGCAGGCTAGGAATTTAAGAAGAAACACTTCAAGGGAAAGTTATTGTTCTGGCTGACCAACCTTTATCAAAAAGAGGTCATAAAATATCAACAGGCCTCTGGGCCAGAAGATAATGTACAAAAAATAAGACTCTTACAGGAAGGAACCTGGTATCAATAAAAGTTAATATTGATGGAACGTTGAGTTGACTCTACATTTTTGCTCAATGTACAACTCAGGGTATAAAAGCCCTCTCTGAAAATAAAGTGATGGGCCTCACTCACTGAAGCTTGGTCACCCCGTGTCATTCATTCATTCATTTGCCAACGTCATCCATCCTGAGGGTATCCCTGAACTCTGCTGAGGCTGGACCCTGGCACTATTAGTGTCCTTTTTGATTTCTTTAACCAGTGTTTTATAGTTTTCTATATATAGATCTTTAGTTTCTTTAGGTATATATATTACTAAGTATTTTATTGTTTTCGTTGCAATGGTGAATGGAATTGTTTCCTTAATTTCTCTATTTTCTCATTATTAGTATATAGGAAGGCAAGGGACTTCTGTGTGTTGATTTTATATCCTGCAACTTTACTATACTCATTGATTAACTCTAGTAATTTTCTAGTGGAGGCTTTAGGGTTTTCTATGTAGAGGATTATGTCATCTGCAAACAGTGAGAGTTTTACTTCTTCTTTTCCAATTTGGATTCCTTTTATTTCTTTTTCTGCTCTGATTGCTGTGGCCAAAACTTCCAAAACTATGTTGAATAGTAATGGTGAAAGTGGGCACCCTTGTCTTGTTCCTGACTTTAGGGGAAATGCTTTCAATTTTTCACCATTGAGGATAATGTTTGCTGTGGTTTTTCTTATATAGCTTTTATTATGTTGAGGTATGTTCCTTATATTCCTGCTTTCTGGAGAGTTTTTATCATAACTGGATGTTGAATTTTGTCAAAGGCTTTCTCTGCATCTATTGAGATAATCATATGGCTTTTATTTTTCAATTTGTTAATGTGGTATATTACGTTGATTGATTTGTAGATATTGAAGGATCCTTGCATCCCTGGGATNTTGTCATATATAGCTTTTATTATGTTGAGGTATGTTCCTTCTATTCCTACTTTCTGGAGAGTTTTTATCATAAATGGATGTTGAATTTTGTCGAAGGCTTTCTCTGCATCTATTGAGATAATCATATGGCTTTTATTTTTCAATTTGTTAATGTGGTATATTACGTTGATTGATTTGTAGATATTGAAGGATCCTTGCATCCCTGGGATAAAGCCCACTTGGTCATGGTGTATGATCTTTTTAAAATGTGTTGATGAATTCTGATTGCTAGAATTTTGTTATGGATTTTTGCATCTATGTTCATCAGTGATATTGGCCTATAGATTTTTTTGTGTGTGGCATTTTTGTCAGGTTTTGGTATTAAGGTGATGGTGAAGTTTGGAATGTGTTTGGAAGTTTACCTTCCTCTGCAATTTTCTGGAAGAGTTTGAGTAGGATAGGTGTCAGCTCTTCTCTAAATTTNTTCATCAGTGATATTGGCCTGTAGTTTTCTTTTTTTGTGGCATCTTTGTCAGGTTTTGGTATTAGAGTGATGGTGGCCTCATAGAATGAGTTTGGGAGTTTACCTTCCTCTGCAATTTTCTGAAAGAGTTTGAGTAGGATAGGTGTCAGCTCTTCTCGAAATTTTTGGTAGAATTCAGCTGTGAAGCCGTCTGGACCTGGGCTTTTGTTTGCTGGAAGGTTTCTGATTACAGTTTCAATTTCCATGGTTGTGATGGGTCTGTTAAGATTTTCTATTTCTTCCTGGTTCAGTTTTGGAAAGCTGTACTTTTCTGAGAATTTGTCCATTTCTTCCATGCTGTCCATTTTATTGGCATATAATTGCTGATAGTAGTCTCTTATGATCATTTGTATTTCTGTGCTGTCTGTTGTGATCTCTCCATTTTCACTTCTAATCTTATTGATTTGATTTTTCTCTCTTTGTTTCTTGATGAGTTTGGCTAGTGGTTTGTCAATTTTATTTATCCTTTCAAAGAACCAGCTTTTGGCTTTGTTGATTTTTGCTATGGTCTCTTTTGTTTCTTTTGCATTTATTTCTGATCTAATTTTTAAGATTTCTTTCCTTCTACCAACCCTGAGGGTCTTCTTGTTTTTCTAGCTGCTTTAGGTGTAGAGTTAGGTTATTTATTTGACTTTTTCTTGTTTCTTGAGGTATGCCTGCATTGCTATGAGCTTTCTCATTAACACTGTTTTTACAGTGTCCCACAGGTTTTGGGTTGTTGTGTTTTCATTTTCACTAGTTTCTATGCATATTTTGATTTTTTATTTCTTCTGTGATTTGTTGGTTATCCAGCAGCATGCTGTTCAGCCTCCATATGTTGGAATTTTTAATAGTTTTTCTCCTGTAATTGAGATCTAATCTTACTGAATTATGGTCAGAAAAGATGCTTGGAATGATTTCAATGTTTTTGAATTTACCAAGGCTAGATTTATGGCCCAGGATGTGATCTATCCTGGAANGGTTTTAATTATTTATTTATTTTTCCTCCCTGTTATGTTGCCCTCTGTGCTTCCAAGGCTCGCCATGGATTCGGCAGTGAGAGTGTTTCCTGGTATTTGGAAACTTCTCTCTTTTAGAGACTCCCTTCCTGGGATGGAGCTCTATCCCTACCTTTTTTGTCTTTCTTGTCTTTTATATTTTTTCCTACCTCCTTCCTAAGAAAATGGGCTGCTTTTCTGGGTGCCTGATGTCCTCTGCCAGCATTCAGAAGTTGTTTTGTGGAATTTACTCAGTGTTCAAATGTTCTTTTGATGAATTTGTGGGGGAGAAAATGGTCTCCCCGTCCTATTCCTTTGCCATCTTAGGACCGCCCCCAGTTCTGTCTTAATGGTCACTGCTTCCCCTGTCAATATTTCCAGACGGCCCTGTATATGTCCACTCATCAGTTGCTCAAGAGTGACATCAAGATAGCCTGTTTTCAGAATTCCCTGTCTCTGAGTTTCTGGTAATTCCCCCATTTTCTACAGCAGAAGTATTTTACTACCTACCTACCTACCTACCTGTCTATGAATCTATCTCAGTTGTGCAGAGGGGAGGGAAAGCTCTGTACACCATAGCAGACTTTTCTATAAACATATGCAGTTTCTCACATTTTTATTTCCTTCTAGAGCAGTGGGTTTTCAAGTGTGGACCCAGACTAATAATTTTAGAGAATTTGTGAGTTTTTAGGTTTTTAATGGATTATATTTATTTATCTTTGGCTGTGCTAGTTACTGCAAGTGGGGCCTACTCTCTAGTTGCGGTGCACAGGCTTCTCATTGCAGTGGCTTCTCGTTGCAGAGCATGGGCTGTAGGGCACATAGGCTTCCGTAGTTGTGGCTCTTCAACTCCTGAGTGTGGGTTCAGTAGTTGTGAAGCATGGGCTTAGCTGCCCCCATGCCATGTGGCGTCTTCCCAGAACAGGGATGGAACCTATGCTCCTGCATTGGCAGGTGGATTCTTTTTAAAAAAAAATAGATTTTATTTATTTATTTTGACATGGACTATTTTAAAAATCTTTATTGAATTTGTTACAACATTGCTTCTATTTTATGTTTTGGTTTTTTTTGGCTGTGAGACATGTGGGATTTTAGCTCCCTGACCAGGGATCGAACCCTCAGCCCCTGTGCATTGGAAGGTGAAGTGTTAACTACTGGACCAACAGGGAAGTCAGAGCAGGTGGATTCTTTACCACTGAGCCACCAGGGCAGTCCAGGAGTTTCTGTTTTAACAAGACATCTCAGTAATTCTGCTGTACCCTGAGGTTTGAGAATAACTATTCTAGAGAAATATTTTATTATGTGATAAAGTGGACCCTAGACAAATAGTCTTCAAAGATTTTAGTTAAAAATTAATGCATTAACTAACTGTAGTTATGACCAACCTAGATAGCATATTCAAAAGCAAAGACATTACTTTGTTGACAAAGGTCCGTCTAGTCAAGGCTATGGTTTTTCCAGCAGTCATGTATGGATGTGAGAGTTGGACTGTGAAGAAAGCTGAGCGCCGAAGAATTGATGCTTTTGAACTGTGGTGTTGGAAAAGACTCTTGAGAGTCCCTTGGACTGCAAGGAGATCCAACCAGTCCATCCTAATGGGGATCAGTCCTGGGTGTTCATTGGAAGGACTGATGCTAAAGCTGAAACTCCAATACTTTGGCCACCTCATGTGAAGAGTTGACTCACTGGAAAAGACCCTGATGCTGGGAGGGATTGGGGGCAGGAGGAGAAGGGGACAACAGAGGACAACAGAGGATGAGATGGCTGGATGGCATCACCGACTCGATGGTCGTGAGTCTGAGTGAACTCCGGGAGTTGGTGATGGACAGGGAGGCCTGGTGTGCTGCGATTCAAGGGGTCGCAGAGTCAGACACGACTAAGCGACTGAGCTGAACTGAAGAAGTCCAGTTAACAGTGTCACTCTAATGTCATTTGAAAAGAGTGTGTATGTTGTTGGTGCTGTTTTCATTTTAGGCAAAATGTATGCACTGGTACACATTTTGAAGTCTGTCACTACTGTTGGGGTTGGCTGAGGGTTTTTTCCCTGGTCTGTATAATAAACTGACTGGCACACTTAATTAACAAAACCTGTCCTGTGAAAGGTGCAAATACAATTACACACAAATTGACAAGTCAACGCACTAGAATAATGGAGAGGTGAATGGAAGCTTGTACATGAATACACTTATAGACGTACTACACACACCAGCATTTCCCAAGCTGCTTCTATAAAGCTTTGCTATGTAAACTGGTCCGTAGCAAGCTGCCTTGGAATCAACTGGGAAAAACTTAGACACGAAGAACCTCAGGCCTCATCCCAGACCTACTGAATTGGAATCCATATTTTAAGAATAAATCCAGGTGACCCATAGGCAAATTATAGTTTGAGAATCTCTGCTCTGAAGTTTTCCTTTGGGACTTCTCTGGTGGTCCAGCGGTTAAGACACCATGCTTCCACTGCAGGAGGTACGGGTTCGATTCCTGATCAGGGAACAAAGATCCTGCGTGCCATTGCAGCATGGCAAAAAAAAAAAAAAAAAAAAAGAGTAGTTTCCTGAAAGATAACGATATGTTTTCTATAGGTCAAGGGTATACCGTTGTCAAATAAGCTTGAGAACACTTGCATTTAACAGGTGGCTTTAAAAAAATAATTTAATTATTTTATTTTTGGTTTTGCTGAGTCCTTGTTGCTGTGCCTGGGCTGTCTCTAGTTGTGGAGAGGGGTGGCACTACTCTCTAGCTGTGGCACTTGGGCTGCAGTGCCTTCTCTTGCTGTGGAGCATGGGCTCCAGGGGTGTTGGCTTTAGTAGTTGCAGTATGCGGGCGCAGCAGCTGTGGCACATGGGCATGTGGGATCTTTCCCTACCAGGGATAGAACCTGTGACTCCTGCATTGGCAGGTGGATTTCTATCCCCTGTACCACCATGGAAGTCCCAACAGGTGGCTTTACATTGCATAGCTCTGATCCAAGAGAGTAGAAGGAATAATGTTACTCAAATTTAAGGTCATTTTCAGATCTAAGACTGTAGCTCTCTGACCAAGACAACTATCCTCAGAAACATGCCCAAACTTCTAATTCTAATTCCGTCTTCATCTTTTATCTGTCCTGAGAGACACTGCAGCGTAATTTATTATTTCATCACTCCATCAATGCACTGGGCGAAACACTGAGCAGAGATGATCTCATTTATCTTACAAAGGAACAATCAATACTTCTGTTTCACAGGTATATAAACTGAGACACAGAGATGTTAATTAACTGACTCACAGATTGTAACTGGCTGGGCTGGGATTCAAATCCGGGGAGTCTGGAGCTGCAGTCTGTGGTCTTAACAATTATTCTAATATATGCCTGTGCAGGTCTGTGTACTTCAAAACTTGGGACATGTGATAACTTGTGAAGAAAAGTAAATAACAAAAAAATTTAAAAGATTTAAAGGCATTTGATTTTTATTTAGTGTTTGTGTGTGGGTGCTTAGTTGCTCAGTATTGACTCTTTGTGACCCTTTGGACTACAGCCTGCCAGGCTCTTTGGTCCATGGGACTTAAGGTATTGCTCTTCAGGCAAGAATACTGGAGTGGGTTGCCATTTCCTTCTCCACGGGATCTTTCTCCCCAGGGATTTTCCCCACCCAGGGACTGAATTTGTGTCTCCTATGTCTCCTGCATTGCATGAAGATTCTTTAGCTACTGAGTCACCAGGGAAGTCCTATTTAGTGTATAAACAATAGTTTAAAATGGTATTTAATTTTTGACTAGTTAATACACTTCACATAGTTCAGGGTTAAAACACAGAAAAGGGTGATTTGATGCAAAGTCTTTCTTTGACGCCTCCCAATTGGCTAGCTCCCCTTTCTGGAAGCAAACAATGTTTTCAGCTCTTGTGTACCATCCCACAAACATTTTAGCAAATGCCTAAATGTGTATGTTTGTATATCTTTTCTCTTACGCTATAAATATGTTTTTTCACCATTAGTGTGTTTAAGTAACAATATATTTTAAAATACATTCCACATCAATATATAAGGGACTTCCTCATTCTTCTCTGATAGGTACTTAGTATTGTTTGGAGACACTTACAATACTGTGTGTGTGTGTTAGTTGCTTAGTTGTATCCGACTGTTTGTGATTCCATGGACTAGAGCCCATCAGGCTCCTCTGTCCATGGAATTCTCCAGGCAAGAATACTAGAGTGGGTAGCCATTCCCCTCCCCAGGGGATCTTCCTGACCTCGGGACTCAAATCCAGGTCTCCTGCATTACAGGCAGATTCTTTACCATCTGAGTCACTTTAACAGCAATAGCTGGACTGGTTGAAATATTTTGCTATTTCAAGTCCCACCGTCACATATAATCTTGCATGCTCATCATTTGGCATGTTCAGAAATAAGTATGTAGAATAAGATGTTCTCCAGGAGTGTTTTTAGGATTCTGCCATCAATTACACAGTTCTTGCTTCTTGGGTATTAGAGTATGCTCCTTAGTATTCTAGATTTCTGTTGCTACTCTTTCAGCGTAATGTCTAATATTTGTATGTTTGAATGCTATTGTGACATATTTCGACTCACAACACTTCTGACACCAAATACATGGGTCCCACCATACCAACAATCAGGTTTCTAACCCTCCAGACACAACAGAATGCCCAGTGATTTAAATCAATCCTGATACTAACTACCCAGAGTTAATGCAGACCCCAGAAGTTAAAGGCTCAGTCCTGCAAGACTGCTCCCACTTCAGAGGTCAGCAGCAAGGGGAGCACTTCTCAGAAGTCAGCACTTCCCAGAAGGTCAGCACTTCCCAGGTCTCTTGGTGTTCTGATTCACTCAGTGGATCCCCATGACTCTCTCCTCAGATTCAATAATGTGCTGGAATGACTCACAGAAGTAAGGGGAAAGAGTTTACTATTGCCAGTTATAAAGGGTGTTATAAAGGACAGGCACGTAGGGCAAGACGAAGGCAAAAAGCTGCACAGGGCAAGGTACGGGGTGGGGGGAGCTTGGAACTTCCATGGGAGCACCACCTCTCCAGCGTTTTATGCACTCACCAATCTGGAAGATCCCTGAACCCCATCATTTAGGGATTTTATGGAGGTTCCTTGACGCAGGCATGAGTGATGAAGTCATTGGCCATTGGTGATTAACTCAATCTCCATTCTCTGTCCCGACCGCCTGAGGTTGGGGCTGAAGTTCTATCTCTAATCATGTGGTTGTTTCCTCTGGCAATTGATCTAGGGGACCACCAAGAGTCATGTCATTAGCATAAACTCAGGTATGACTGGGGCTTCCCCAGGGGCTCAAGTGGTAAAGAATCTGCCTAACAATGCAGGGGTAGCAGAAGACATGGGTTCAATCCCTGGGTCGGGAAGATCACCTGAAAGAGGAAACGGCAACCCACTCCAGTATTCTTGCCTGTACAATCCCATGGACAGGGAGCCTGGCAGGCTACAGGTCTTGGGATTGCAGAGTCATACATGACTGAGCATGCACATACATGTATGTACTGCTGCTGCTGCTAAGTCGCTTCAGTCATGTCTGACTCTGTGTGACCCCATAGATGGCAGCCCACCAGGCTCCGCCATCCCTGGGATTCTCCAGGCAAGAAAACTGGAGTGGGGTGCCATTTCCTTCTCCAATGCATGAAAGTGAAAAGTGAAAGGGAAGTCACTCAGTCGTGTCCGACTCTTAGCGACCCCATGGACTGCAGCCTACCAGGCTTCTCCACTCATGTGATTTTCCAGGCAAGAGTACTGGAGTGGGTTGCCATTTCAGGTATGATTAAAAGGGGTTTATTATGAACAATAATAGATGCTCCCCCCCCATCACTCAGGAGATGCCAAGGGTTTTAGAAGTTTTTGTGTTAGGAACCCAGGTAGAGACTAAATAAGTTATTTATTTTATCACAATATTACAGCTATTGATTCCTGTATTCTGATTATACATTCATTCATCTTTCTAAATTTTCTTATTTTTGTTATGGTTTTTCAGCTGATTCTTTTGAGCTTTGCAGATATATATCATACTATTTGCAAAAATTCATTTTCTCTCCTCCTTTCCAATATTTATACTGCTTTCTTCTTATAAATTAGTGTTGCTGGAAATGGGTCAGCAAATGACAGCCTATTGGCTGAATCCAGCTCACCCCTTCTTTTTGCAAAGTTCCCCAGGATCACAACCCCATGTGTTTATTTACATATTATCAATGGCTTTTCCACTACAACTGAGTAGTTTCCACAGAGACAATATGGCCTAAGAAGCCTTAAATATCTACTGTCCAGCCCTTCAGGAAAAATTTACCCATCTTTATGCCAGAACAATGTCAAATACTAAATTATAGTTAATAGTGGACATCCTTGTTTTGTTTCTCACTTTAATGGGTACACTTCTGATGTCTCCTCAGGATGCTGTGGTGGTTTTCCAAAATGTATCTGAACATTTTTGACAGTCTCCCATAGAGGTAGAGTCTTGCCTCCTCTCCTTGAACTTGGATGGGCCTTTATGGCTGCCTCAGGGAACATAATTCAAATTGACTCAGGGAACGTAAACAAATTGACTCCATTGGTTTTCCCAGCAAGGTTTCCCAGAAAAGGCCATGCCTGTTTCTATCTCCTGGGACACTTGCTTTGGGCACATTCAGCTGCCATTAAAAAAAAAAAAATCTATCTATCTCCAACAAATATTGTATATTAATGGAATCTAGAAAAATGGTATCAATGATCTTATTTGCAAAGAAGAAATAGAGACACAGAAGTACAGATCAAACATACGGACACATCAAGAGGGAAAGAGGGTGGTGGAATGAATTGAGAGATTGTGATTGACACTGTTGATGTGCTGTGTCCTGGTGCTGTGCTAAGTCGCTTTGGTCCTGTCCATCTCTGTGCAACTGTATGAACTGTAGCCCACCAGGCTCCTCTGTTCATGAGATTCTCCAGTCAAGAATACTGGAGTGGGTCGCCATGCCCTCCAGGGGATCTTCCCCACCCAGGGATCAAACCCTGCACTGCAGACAGATTCTTTACCATCTGAGCCACCAGAGAAGCCCTATACTATTGATCCTATGTACAAAATGAGCACCTACTGTACAGCACAGGGAACACCACTCAGTGCTCTGTGGTGGCCTAAACAAGAAGGAAATCCAAACAAGAGGGGATATATCTACATACATGGCTGATTCCACCTTGCTGTGCAGTAGAAACTAATACAACACTGTAAAGCAACTATACTCCAATAAAAAAATTCAAAAAAATCTAGCTCCTTTGAGTTCCCTACCTGAGGTCTCACACAGAGAGAGATGCCTGCTGGGTCTTACCTATTTGATTCTCTGCAGGCTGAGCACCAGGCTTGGGAGTGGACATGCTCTGTTGAAGGCTCAGCCTTAGGCAAGTTTGAGGGTATTCCTAACAAACTCAGGCAGGATCTGCCTCTCTCAGCCCAGCAGACCCTGATTTGTGAGCAAAATAATGCTATTGTATGAAAGCCACTGATTCTGAATGGCTTGGGTATGTGGTCAGTTGCTCAGTCATGTCTAACTTTGTGGCCTCACAGACTGTAGACTGCCAGGCTCCTCTGCCCATAGAATTATGGAGGCAAGAATACTGGAGTGGTTTGCCATTTCCTGCGCCAGGGAGTCTTCCCCATGGAGGAATCCAACCCGTGTCTCCTGTGTCTCTTGCATTGGCAGGTAGATTCTTTACCAGGAGCATGACCTGGGAAGCCCATGGCTTGCTACGAAGCAACAGATAACTGGACACTGGCTTTTCAGTAAAGTTATACATACCTTTATTATGTTAAGGAAAACTGCATCTGTTTCTAATGAGTTTTTTAAAATAAATATTTTACGTTAACTAAGGGCTTTTTAACAACTATGAAAATGTCTGATTTTTCTCCTTAGATACACTGTAATGATGAACTGTATTAGTAATACTAACCTATTCTTGCATTCCTGAAATATGACCTTCTTGGTCATAATCTTGTATGCAGCTGAGTTCTGTTTGAAAAAATTTTATTTAGGGTTATTTGCATTGGTACTTATAAGTGAACTCATACTGTGGTCTTATTTTTGTGCTGTTTTTACTAGATTTTGGTTACAGTAGGAGTGGACATAAGTTTTAAGAGACCAGAAGCTTACACAGTTTGGGACGCATGCTGAAAAAAAAGAACAGAGAGGATGAATATAAATTGGGGGCCAGGGCTTTGGGAGGAGTTGTTGCTAGTGAGGGAACCTGAAATTTAAGCCTCTTCAAAATCACTGCAGATGGTGACTGTAGCCATGAAATTAAAAGACACTTACTCCTTGGAAGGAAAGTTATGACCAACCTAGACAGCATATTAAAAAGCAGAGACATTACTTTGCTAACAAAGGTCATCTAGTCAAGGCTATGGTTTTTCCATTGGTCATGTATGGATGTGAGAGTTGGACTGTGAAGAAAGCTGAGCACCAAAGAATTGATACCTCTGAACTGTGGTGCTGGAGAAGACTCTTGAGAGTCCCTTGGACTTCAAGGAGATCCAACCAGTCCATCCTAAAGGAGATCAGTCTTGGGTGTTCATTGGAAGGACTGATGCTGAAGCTGAAACTTCAATACTTTGGCCACCTCATGTGATGAGTTGCCTCACTGGAAAAGACCCTGATGCTGGGAGGGACTGGGGGCAGGAGGAGAAGGGGACAACAGAGGATGAGATGGCTGGATGGCATCACTGACTCAACTGACGTGAGTTTGAGTGAATTCCGGGAGTTGGTGATGGACAGGGAGGCCTGGTGTGCTGGGATTCATGGGGTTGAAAGAGTCAGACACTACTGAGCAATTGAACTGAACTGGACCCAACTTTGTTTTATATCTGTTGCCAGGTGTCAGTGTTATTCTTACTTCACAAAAATTTTTGGAAACATGTCTTATTTTTCTTCGGGCTATAGCAGTATAAATAACTTTTTAAATAAGAAAAAGAAAACATATCACTTAATATCATCACTGTATAAAACAATTTTCTTTTTTTTACATCCTATTATAGTTCTTGTCTTTACAGAGGCATTTTTAAAAACAGTTCACTCATTCTTCCATTACCTATTAAATAAACGCTTACCCTGTCAAGATTTTAGGACTTCCTAATGGTCCAGTGGCTAACACTTTGCTCTCCTAATGCAAGGAGCCTGGCTTCCATCCCTGGTCAGGGAACTAGATTTCCACATGCCTGCACCTAAGAGTTTGCATGCTACAACTAAGGCCTCATGCAGTCAAATAAATATACATTAAAAAAAAAAAAGACGTTATACTAGCGGCCATGGGCTTAAAGGGTCCCAAGAGAACACCTACTTCCCAAGGCAGAGGCAACGACCGAAAAACACGCAGACATTTAAAACATAGTGGAAAAACTTCAAGGATTAGCCATATCCATCCCACCTTCACTAACCAAGGCCGATTTAACACCTGCAGGTCCACAAAGCAACCCGTCTCCACGACAATCACTTGTTTACCTCAGTTGTTTTCAAGGACCATCAAGTCAGCTGTGTTCAACGCAAATTGAGCCGGTTCAGACCGGAGAGGACCACGGACCCTCCAAACTCCACTCGTAGAACGTGCAGAGGCCTCTGGTTTAGCTGTGCCTACGCAGGATGAGAATCATGGAATCTCCCCCGCATTTCTTTACCCCCGCGCTCCTTCTGCCTTGCACCCTGCTGCTTTATTCCTTGTCTCAGAACCACCCCAATCCTTTGCCTTCAGGAGGTGAATTTCAAATTTGTTCTCCTGCTTCTTCCCTTGGCTGTCTTGCAAATAAACTGTCTTCGGGGCAGACCTTGGCATCTCAGCCTTTTGGCTTACTGTGCGTCCGGCGAAACGAAACCTATTCGGTAACTGACCAAGAGCTCTTACAGGAGAGTGGAAGGTACCATGGAGATACGTCGGTGTGCGCCTTACTCAGCCTGGAGGAGGAGTTGGAGGAGAGAAAGCCTTCAGAGAAGGCTTCCCAGAGGGGCCAGCATCCAAGTTAGATTGGGATGGAGAAGTACTTCCTTATTTTGCTTTTTCTTCTGAGCTAAAGGTCATAGAGGAGATCAGCCCTGGGATTTCTTTGGAAGGAATGATGCTAAAGCTGAAGCTCCAGTACTTTGGCCACCTCATGCGAAGAGTTGACTCATTGGAAAAGACTCTGATGCTGGGAGGGATTGAGGGCAGGAGGAGAGGGGGACGACAGAGGACAACAGAGGATGCTGGATGGCATCACCGACTCAATGGATGTGAGTCTGAGTGTGCTACAGGAGATGGTGATGGACAGGGTGGCCTGGCATCCTGTGATTCATGGGGTCGCAAAGAGTCGGACACGACTGAGCAACTGAACTGAAAGGTCATAGTGGACCCTGACACTGTGTGTGTGTGTGTGTGTGTGNAGTTCCCCAGGATCACAACCCCATGTGTTTATTTACATATTATCAATGGCTTTTCCACTACAACTGAGTAGTTTCCACAGAGACAATATGGCCTAAGAAGCCTTAAATATCTACTGTCCAGCCCTTCAGGAAAAATTTACCCATCTTTATGCCAGAACAATGTCAAATACTAAATTATAGTTAATAGTGGACATCCTTGTTTTGTTTCTCACTTTAATGGGTACACTTCTGATGTCTCCTCAGGATGCTGTGGTGGTTTTCCAAAATGTATCTGAACATTTTTGACAGTCTCCCATAGAGGTAGAGTCTTGCCTCCTCTCCTTGAACTTGGATGGGCCTTTATGGCTGCCTCAGGGAACATAATTCAAATTGACTCAGGGAACGTAAACAAATTGACTCCATTGGTTTTCCCAGCAAGGTTTCCCAGAAAAGGCCATGCCTGTTTCTATCTCCTGGGACACTTGCTTTGGGCACATTCAGCTGCCATTAAAAAAAAAAAAATCTATCTATCTCCAACAAATATTGTATATTAATGGAATCTAGAAAAATGGTATCAATGATCTTATTTGCAAAGAAGAAATAGAGACACAGAAGTACAGATCAAACATACGGACACATCAAGAGGGAAAGAGGGTGGTGGAATGAATTGAGAGATTGTGATTGACACTGTTGATGTGCTGTGTCCTGGTGCTGTGCTAAGTCGCTTTGGTCCTGTCCATCTCTGTGCAACTGTATGAACTGTAGCCCACCAGGCTCCTCTGTTCATGAGATTCTCCAGTCAAGAATACTGGAGTGGGTCGCCATGCCCTCCAGGGGATCTTCCCCACCCAGGGATCAAACCCTGCACTGCAGACAGATTCTTTACCATCTGAGCCACCAGAGAAGCCCTATACTATTGATCCTATGTACAAAATGAGCACCTACTGTACAGCACAGGGAACACCACTCAGTGCTCTGTGGTGGCCTAAACAAGAAGGAAATCCAAACAAGAGGGGATATATCTACATACATGGCTGATTCCACCTTGCTGTGCAGTAGAAACTAATACAACACTGTAAAGCAACTATACTCCAATAAAAAAATTCAAAAAAATCTAGCTCCTTTGAGTTCCCTACCTGAGGTCTCACACAGAGAGAGATGCCTGCTGGGTCTTACCTATTTGATTCTCTGCAGGCTGAGCACCAGGCTTGGGAGTGGACATGCTCTGTTGAAGGCTCAGCCTTAGGCAAGTTTGAGGGTATTCCTAACAAACTCAGGCAGGATCTGCCTCTCTCAGCCCAGCAGACCCTGATTTGTGAGCAAAATAATGCTATTGTATGAAAGCCACTGATTCTGAATGGCTTGGGTATGTGGTCAGTTGCTCAGTCATGTCTAACTTTGTGGCCTCACAGACTGTAGACTGCCAGGCTCCTCTGCCCATAGAATTATGGAGGCAAGAATACTGGAGTGGTTTGCCATTTCCTGCGCCAGGGAGTCTTCCCCATGGAGGAATCCAACCCGTGTCTCCTGTGTCTCTTGCATTGGCAGGTAGATTCTTTACCAGGAGCATGACCTGGGAAGCCCATGGCTTGCTACGAAGCAACAGATAACTGGACACTGGCTTTTCAGTAAAGTTATACATACCTTTATTATGTTAAGGAAAACTGCATCTGTTTCTAATGAGTTTTTTAAAATAAATATTTTACGTTAACTAAGGGCTTTTTAACAACTATGAAAATGTCTGATTTTTCTCCTTAGATACACTGTAATGATGAACTGTATTAGTAATACTAACCTATTCTTGCATTCCTGAAATATGACCTTCTTGGTCATAATCTTGTATGCAGCTGAGTTCTGTTTGAAAAAATTTTATTTAGGGTTATTTGCATTGGTACTTATAAGTGAACTCATACTGTGGTCTTATTTTTGTGCTGTTTTTACTAGATTTTGGTTACAGTAGGAGTGGACATAAGTTTTAAGAGACCAGAAGCTTACACAGTTTGGGACGCATGCTGAAAAAAAAGAACAGAGAGGATGAATATAAATTGGGGGCCAGGGCTTTGGGAGGAGTTGTTGCTAGTGAGGGAACCTGAAATTTAAGCCTCTTCAAAATCACTGCAGATGGTGACTGTAGCCATGAAATTAAAAGACACTTACTCCTTGGAAGGAAAGTTATGACCAACCTAGACAGCATATTAAAAAGCAGAGACATTACTTTGCTAACAAAGGTCATCTAGTCAAGGCTATGGTTTTTCCATTGGTCATGTATGGATGTGAGAGTTGGACTGTGAAGAAAGCTGAGCACCAAAGAATTGATACCTCTGAACTGTGGTGCTGGAGAAGACTCTTGAGAGTCCCTTGGACTTCAAGGAGATCCAACCAGTCCATCCTAAAGGAGATCAGTCTTGGGTGTTCATTGGAAGGACTGATGCTGAAGCTGAAACTTCAATACTTTGGCCACCTCATGTGATGAGTTGCCTCACTGGAAAAGACCCTGATGCTGGGAGGGACTGGGGGCAGGAGGAGAAGGGGACAACAGAGGATGAGATGGCTGGATGGCATCACTGACTCAACTGACGTGAGTTTGAGTGAATTCCGGGAGTTGGTGATGGACAGGGAGGCCTGGTGTGCTGGGATTCATGGGGTTGAAAGAGTCAGACACTACTGAGCAATTGAACTGAACTGGACCCAACTTTGTTTTATATCTGTTGCCAGGTGTCAGTGTTATTCTTACTTCACAAAAATTTTTGGAAACATGTCTTATTTTTCTTCGGGCTATAGCAGTATAAATAACTTTTTAAATAAGAAAAAGAAAACATATCACTTAATATCATCACTGTATAAAACAATTTTCTTTTTTTTACATCCTATTATAGTTCTTGTCTTTACAGAGGCATTTTTAAAAACAGTTCACTCATTCTTCCATTACCTATTAAATAAACGCTTACCCTGTCAAGATTTTAGGACTTCCTAATGGTCCAGTGGCTAACACTTTGCTCTCCTAATGCAAGGAGCCTGGCTTCCATCCCTGGTCAGGGAACTAGATTTCCACATGCCTGCACCTAAGAGTTTGCATGCTACAACTAAGGCCTCATGCAGTCAAATAAATATACATTAAAAAAAAAAAAGACGTTATACTAGCGGCCATGGGCTTAAAGGGTCCCAAGAGAACACCTACTTCCCAAGGCAGAGGCAACGACCGAAAAACACGCAGACATTTAAAACATAGTGGAAAAACTTCAAGGATTAGCCATATCCATCCCACCTTCACTAACCAAGGCCGATTTAACACCTGCAGGTCCACAAAGCAACCCGTCTCCACGACAATCACTTGTTTACCTCAGTTGTTTTCAAGGACCATCAAGTCAGCTGTGTTCAACGCAAATTGAGCCGGTTCAGACCGGAGAGGACCACGGACCCTCCAAACTCCACTCGTAGAACGTGCAGAGGCCTCTGGTTTAGCTGTGCCTACGCAGGATGAGAATCATGGAATCTCCCCCGCATTTCTTTACCCCCGCGCTCCTTCTGCCTTGCACCCTGCTGCTTTATTCCTTGTCTCAGAACCACCCCAATCCTTTGCCTTCAGGAGGTGAATTTCAAATTTGTTCTCCTGCTTCTTCCCTTGGCTGTCTTGCAAATAAACTGTCTTCGGGGCAGACCTTGGCATCTCAGCCTTTTGGCTTACTGTGCGTCCGGCGAAACGAAACCTATTCGGTAACTGACCAAGAGCTCTTACAGGAGAGTGGAAGGTACCATGGAGATACGTCGGTGTGCGCCTTACTCAGCCTGGAGGAGGAGTTGGAGGAGAGAAAGCCTTCAGAGAAGGCTTCCCAGAGGGGCCAGCATCCAAGTTAGATTGGGATGGAGAAGTACTTCCTTATTTTGCTTTTTCTTCTGAGCTAAAGGTCATAGAGGAGATCAGCCCTGGGATTTCTTTGGAAGGAATGATGCTAAAGCTGAAGCTCCAGTACTTTGGCCACCTCATGCGAAGAGTTGACTCATTGGAAAAGACTCTGATGCTGGGAGGGATTGAGGGCAGGAGGAGAGGGGGACGACAGAGGACAACAGAGGATGCTGGATGGCATCACCGACTCAATGGATGTGAGTCTGAGTGTGCTACAGGAGATGGTGATGGACAGGGTGGCCTGGCATCCTGTGATTCATGGGGTCGCAAAGAGTCGGACACGACTGAGCAACTGAACTGAAAGGTCATAGTGGACCCTGACACTGTGTGTGTGTGTGTGTGTGTGTGAATCGCACTCTATGACCCCATGGACTGTAGCATGCTAGGCTCCTCTGTCCATGGAATTTTCCAGGCAAGAATACAGGGGTAGGTTGCCGTTCCCTTCTCCCGGGGATCTTCCTGACTCAGGGATCAACCCGAATCTCTCGCATCGCAGGCAGATTCTTTACTGTCTGAGCCATCAACGAAGCCCTGACACTTTAGCGATACTCAAAGTCCTCCCAGAAGACTTGGTTGGTTGGCTGGCTGATAGGAAACCTAGGAAAGTCTTGCTGGGCTGTGAGCCGAGCTCAGGGGCAGGTGGTCAGACAACCGGTCTGCTCAGTGTCTTGGTCAGGCTGATTTCCCAGGGGACCAAACCTCTGCGGCAGAGTCAGAAATGTGGAACGTCCAGGGGGAACATAGCAGATGTTGCAGCCAGGTCTGAAGGCCAGGTATTTCCACTACAGGCCTGCTGCTTCCTCCACAATTTTAAGGGCTGATATTTTGTTTCAGACACAAGGTTCAGTAGGGGTTGGTCTGAGGAATAATTTTACCTGGCCAAATCCTTTAAAATGTTATTGAGCATCTTCATTGAATACCTTGTTTCCTAGGGCTCCTCGTAGTTGCTTTCTTGTCTTGGGTTACCTTACACTCACCTCTGACACACAGGGAGGTTGGAAACTATGATATGAAGCTAAGGATTCTGAGCCAGAAGTCCTTCTATGCCACTTGGTAAGTCTGTTTACTCTTATGCAGTGAAGATAAAATGAGAACACTTTAGTGAAAGAGTCTTATAAATTGTATCAGTATGCTAATACAATGTGTAAGTCATATACAGTGTATTAATGTTGTTATTGTTTAGTCCTATGTTCACTCTTTTGCAACCCCATGGACTGTAAGGCTCCTCTGTCAGTGAGATTTCAAAAGCATAATTCCTTTTGAATATTCTTACTAGAGTGGGTTGCCATTTCCTTCCCCAGGGGATCTTCCAAACTCAGGGTTGGAACCCACTTCTCCTGCATTGGCAGGTGGAGTCTTGACCGCTGATGTAGCCCCTGTTCTCAGGGTTTGATCTTCGCTTCAGTCGCTCAGTCATGTCTGACTCTTTGTGGCCCCATGGACTGCTGCACAACTGGCATCCCTGTCCAACACCAACTCCCAGAGTTTACTCAAACTCATGCTCATTGAGTTGGTGATCCAACCATCCAACCATCTCATCTGTCATCCCCTTCTCTTCCCACCTTCAGTATTTCAATGAGTCTTTTCAAATGAGTCAGTTCTCTGCATCAGGTGGCCAAAGTATTGGCGTTTCAGCTTCAACATCAGTCCTTCCAATGAATATTCAGGACTGATTTCCTTTAGGATGGACTGGTTGGATCTCCTTATAGTCCAAGGGACTCTCAAGAGTCTTCTCCAACACCACAGTTCAAAAGCATCAATTCTTTGGCGCTTAGCTTTCTTTATAGTCCAACTCTCACATCCATATATGACTACTGGGAAAACCATAGCTTTGACTAGATGGACTTTTGTTGGCAAAGTAATGTCTCTGCTTTTTAATATGCTGTCTAGATTGGTCATAACTTTTCTTCCAAGGAGTGTCTTTTAATTTCGTGGCTGCAGTCACCATCTGCAGTGATTTTGGAGCCCCCCCAAATAAAGTCTGCCACTGTTTCCACATCTGTTTGTCATGAAGTGATGGGACCAGATGCTAAGATCTTAGTTTTTTGAATGTTGAGTTTTAAGCCAACTTTTTCACTCTCCTCTTTCACTTTCATCAAGAGGCTCTTTAGTCTTTGCTTTCTGCTATAAGATGGTATCTGCGTATCTGAGGTTATTGACATTTTTCCTGGCAATCTTGATTCCAGCTTGTGCTTCATCCAGCCCAGTGTTTCTCATGTTGTAGTCTTAGAGATTAGAGAAGTGAGTCTTGATGGCTTGGACATGTTTGGAAAGCCATCTAAACAAAATGATTCCAAGCTTATGGGGACACACAGAGTTCTACCAGTTGGCCAAAGTAGAGGAGTCTCTGGTGATTTCTAGCTGAGCTCCCAAACATGCTGGGAGTGGACTAAAACACATGTGTCAAGATGGCAGCACTTCTCGCTATACCTTGGACAAGCACATATTTTGTATTTTAGCAGATTTTTCCAATGAGACTCCAAGAGGTCAGCTGCCTCTCACTTACATTCAAGATAGCAGAAGCCACAACAGGCGTTACGTGGAAGGCATGGAGAACTAGATAATCACCCCGTATGGATGGTCTAATGCTGAGGTGAAGTTAGTCATCACCCTGGCCACATAATGTCCATGGATGGCCTGGGAACTTTGCATTCCCAATTTCCCCTGGATTGGTTTTTCAGGAATTTAACTGGCATCAAAATGGCCCCAGCTATAATCCCTCATATCTGCAAAGCACTTAAAAGTTACTGAACACTCAGGTATGCATTCAGAGAAGGCAATGGCACCCCACTCCAGTACTCTTGCCTGGAAAATCCCATGGACGGAGGAGCCTGGTAGGCTGCAGTCCATGGGGTCACTAAGAGTCGGACACGACTGAGTGACTTCACTTTCACTCTTCACTTTCATGCATTGGAGCAGGAAATGGCAACCCACTCCAGTGTTCTTGCCTGGAGAATCCCAGGGACGGGGGAACCTGATGGGTTGCCGTCTATGGGGTCTCACAGCGTCGGACACGACTGAAGTGACTTAGCAGCAGCAGCAGGTGGGCATTGTCCACACAGTCGTGGTGGCACCAGGTGAGATAGATGAGACGGGCGTTTTTTAATACCCAGTGAGTAAACCACAGCTAAGCATTTGCCTGAGGAAAATAATGACTTCATGCCAGGCACTGCACCAGGCCCTGAGGATGCATTGCGTTATTTCTTCCTCAGTAACTCCATGAGACAGGAATTTAATCATGGTCTGACAATTGGGAAACTCAAATTGCGGAGAGATTAAGGGAGCCAAAGAAAGTTGCACAGCTGTCTCCAGCAAGTGGCAGATCAGTGGCTGGAATGGAGGTCTGTCTTCTGACTCGAAGTCCTGTGTTATTTCCACCTTCCTCCTTTTATTAAAAAAAAAAAAAAAAAAAAGGAACTCTGTTTTACCCCCAATTGTTTCCAAATGGAAGCATATGTTTGGGCTGGTTGTGGAGTCTGAAATAAATAGCTCCTTTTAGACTGTTGAGACAGCCAAATGCTTTCAATATGCTCCCAAGGTCAGTGATTGGATCTGAATAGAAGCCAGATGTCCTGGATTCCAGAGCTGTTTCCTTGTGGTCCAGTTTTCCCTCACCTCCAACCCTCCATGAAACAGAGGAAGGGAAGGGGAGGCCAGACTGCTCCCATTTTTCACATAGTTCTTTCTGGAAGAAGGAGGTCAGGGAGCCATCGAGGCTACAGGCTGTGGGCTTGGGTTGGGATGCAGACTGGATGAAAAATAGCCAGGAAGAATGTGCGATCACTTACTCCAGGCCCGTCGCACCCCTCTGCCGCCTGACCTTTCTGTCCTCCTCCATCGCTGACAGCCTGGGCTCAGCTCCCCATGAGGAGGAAGTGCCCCGCAGTTGGTCTGCTGATTACAAAAACAGAACCATCATAACACTTGTCAACTCTGCTTCCTCCATGTGCTTTGGCAGATTTTTTTTTTTTTTTACCAATTTCTTGTTTTATCACTGTTTGTCAGACTGAGGAGCCTTTGAAGTTCTTTACAGATCTGACTTTTATCAGAACATGTGGGAGTTGGGGGGTGGAAAACAGGGTGGATGGGACCCATCAAAATATTCTGTTCCACACCCAGCTCACTCGCCCCCCTCTCTCTGTCTGAAAAGGTTTTTGACATGGTGTTTCTATACGTGGCCTGCCTTCCGGATGAGAGAGTGACATCTATTGTCGTAATATAGGGAGGAAATTATGATTACTTAATGATAGTGTGTCGCAGCTTGTCGCTTCTTTATTTTCCTCTTAAATACTTGCTGTCACAGCACCACACAATTGGCCTTCAATCCTGGGGCTGGTGGGACCTTGTGTGGTACAGGGTGGTGGAAGCAAGACTTACGGGGGGAGCTGGGGGAAGTAAGAGAGAACACACAGGTGCTTCTGCTGCTCTGCTTCTGATGTGAGCATCCTGCCTTGACCTATGCTTGGCCAGTTTACATGTCAAGTGCACCCTTTGTCCCCCAGACTCTGACCATCTTTTCTTGTCTGGTTGGTTCTTGGCATGTGGTCAGCATTGTTCATGGAGACAGCAAAGAGGGATGGACCAGGTCTCAGCTGGTTGGGATTACCCCTGACTTAGCTGTCTGGTGACAATAAAAATCACTTCAATCCCTCTTAATAATCTGATGTGATTCTCTTTGGTTGAAACAACGAAACAGTCATTTCGACATGCTACATATTCCCCAATCTGGCCCAGATCTACCAAAACCCACCTCTCAACCACCTCCTATTCTCTCTGCCCCAGTCGTGTACCTTTCTTTGTTTCCTGAAAAATAAATTTGAATCAAGGAACATTCCAAAGCTAGGAAAAAGCCAGAAAACACAGACTCTCGTGTCTCCATCATGTAAATACCCGGGCAAATGTAAAATATGTACTACTGTCAAAAGAGAGTGGAGAAAAGTCTGTATAGTGAAATATTCTTTGTGAAGGCACCAGAAGTCGGTTCTGTCTCCACCTCTTGAGCTGCTTTTATTCCTTATAACCCAGTTCAAATACCAGCCTCCTCCCAGTTTCCAGATCAGCAGGGCGGTTGCCCCTCCCTCATGACTTCCAGCTGCTCGTTTATAGGGTTTCCATTGCGCGTTCCTACTCCTTGAATTATAGTTTCCGTTTTCATGTTGGGATCCCTCAGTAAATGGGGAACTCTCTAAGGCCTGGGCTGCATTCTCCTTTGTACACTCGGGGCCTAAACTCATGGTAAGAGTCTTACCAGAAGTCCAGTGAGACTGAAATATTATTATATGACACAAGCGTGACCTGACTATCAGTAGAGAATGATTCCAGGAAGAGTTCCCGATTTTAATAGCAGCAGCTCTTTAGCTGTTTACAAAATGTTTTCAAACGCACCCATTCCACTTCATTATAACTTGTTAAAGTGTGTCATGCAGGCCTATTCCCGTTTATTGGACGGAGAAACCAATTCAGAGAGGTTAAAGGACCTATTTGTTGTCACACAGCTTGTAGGTGATGGGGCTGACTCTCCAGCTTTGAAGGTCATGCTCTTTCTTTGTTGCTTTTAGATTTTTCTTCCAGTTTTATTGATATATTTGACACAGCAGTGTATATGTTTAAGGTGTACAGTATAATGATTTTACCTACATACACCATGAAATGATGACCATAGATTTAATGAACGTCCATCATCTCATACAGACACAAAATTAAATGGAAGAAAATATTTTTCCTTTTGGTGAGAATTCTTAGAATTTACTCTTTTAACTACTTTCATATGTGACATACATGTGTACTCAGTTGTGTTCAACTCTTTGCAAACCCATGGACTGTAATCAGGCAGGTTCCTCTGTCTGTGGGATTTTCCAGGCAAGAATACCGGAGTGTGTTGCCATGCTCTTCCCAGGAAATCTTCTTGACCCAGAGATCAAACCCACATCTTCTGTGTCTCCTGCATTGGCAGGCAGATTCTTCACTATTTTACCACCTGGACACAACAGTGTAAATAATTTATTATTTTGTGTATTACATCCCCAGTACTTACTTATAACTAGAAATCTTTACCTTTTGACGTAAAAGATCATGCTCTTTTATTATGACTTTTGACATTGGAGTAACTCCAGTCAGTCGTTCCATCCCCCCTCTTTTTTTCTCCCTCATTCTTTCTCTTTATTCAGTCACTGTACAGCGTCTATACACACTGTGTTAGTCTCTGGGGATAAAATGACAAGCCAGACTATTCCTAGCTGTGGCACCTACAGAGGTACCGGTCATTTGGAGAACTTGAAATCCTTCTAAGCAATACACAGCATGCAGGCTGGTGAATGTTTGGTAACCCCTTGCAAGACTGTTATGCCAGAATGATGATAGTAGGATAGAAAGCTTCCCAGTGCTTTGCAGAGTCCTGAGCACTCTGAGATTTTTCTAAAGCTAATTGAAGGGGTGGGGGTTTAATTCACTTTTTTTTTTAGTTCTTAAGCACTCTTTCCTCTGGTAGTGAATTGCTTAATGGTGGGTGCTTTGATGCTGGCAGGTACTTTTAGTGGAATATGACGGCTGTTGCCCTCTCTTACAACCCGCACTGTTGTGTGGGCTGAAACCAATTAGACCTAAATTAATTAGCAAGAAAATGATGGGCCCACTTGCTGAGCCATTCACAGTACCATGTGAAGAAAGAGGAACAGTGTTTGAAGGATGCTGTGTGCTTCTGCTCAACACTAATGATTGAAGTAGTTCCAAATATGGAAGTAGATTTAAGGCGTTTCTGGATTAAGTGGTCCACTTCTTTTAACCCATGGAAGTCCTTTATTGAAAGACGAGTTAGGAAACTATTAAGAACTCCTTATGAGTCCTAGGGCTTTTGATATGCTTTGAGATGAACTTAGAAAATATGGAATCATTATGTAATTAAACTTTGTAAGACCCAAAGCAGATGAGGAAATGGATGGCAGAAAAATAAACAAGGACTAATGTCCTAAAGCATAATGTGAACTACAGGTGAGAAAGCTTTCTTCTGAAGGACAGACTCAGTTTTCCCTGTTATTGGTTTCTTTATAATCTTCTTGGCTGGTACCTCTTCCATTGCCTGCTCCTTAAATTAGAGCATTCCTAGGGCTGCAGTCTCAGCTAATGGCTCCTCCAGGACCATCCTTTCTTCTCCCCTAATGATAAACACCACCACTGTGTGGACTCCCTCCAAGGCTAGGCTGCTATCCAGATGCTCTTCTGAATTCCAGTTGCCCACACTTCTCCTGGCTGTCTCACTAACCTAACATTGTCCTCCTTCTCCTGGCCAGCTAACTGTTCATGCAGGCTGGAAACCTGAGATTCATTCTCTCCCCCTGCCACTCCCTCATTCCCCTCATCCAGGATATTCATATCTTTGCATATACTTCTTTCCAACCCTTGTTCAGACCAGGTTCCTGCTCCACTGCCTCTAGGCTTATTCTTCTGGTCTCCCTTGATGTCCCTCAGTCCTGTCATCCCTTAAATGGCAGTTTTTCCTAGACTTTTGCTGCCAGGATTCTCCTCTTTGAACTCTATATTGTGCCAGAGTGACTTCACCCATTTCAAGGTTTTGACTACCGTTTTTCCGCTCAAAGCTCCCAAATGTATGTTTCCAGTTGCAGATTCTCTCCTGAGCTCCAGATCTGCATAACCAGTGATAAGCCAAGGCACGTCCCCATGGATATTCCATAGGTGTCTCAAACTCAGTGTGTCCTTAAGCAAGTTCATTCTTTTCCTCTCTAAACCTGCTCTCCTACTGGGAACAGCATCCCTATCTAGTCAGTCATCCAAGCTAGAATTCTAGCTGCCATCGTTGACTCCTATTTGTCTTTTATTTCCTTTATATGCTTACCCTTGTTTCCAAGTACAGTTGCATCTAGAGTTTAAGACACTCCAATCTGTCTCCTTCTCTTCCCATTGCTACCATTTTAGTAGAGGACACCACCATCTCTGCCCCGAATTAGTAGAAAAGTCTCTTTCACGAAGAACTTGCATATGTATCATTTTTCAGTCTGTATGCCACATGGCCAGACTGATTTTTTTTGAATGTGGATTGGATAATACCACGCTCTGATTTTAAAATGTTCATAGTTCTACAGAAGTCCAAGGGTGAAGTCTAACAGCTTACTTTGGGTTTGCAAAACTCTTTTAAGATTTGGCCTCCTAACGAACTGGTCTCGTCGTCACCTGCTGCACTCTTGGCACTCCATGTTCTTGCTGTATGGAGCTTATTGCTTTTCCAAATATGCAGTGTTTCCAGTCGTCTCTGGTTGTCTTTGGGCCCTGGTGGCTCAGATGGTAGAGAACCGGCCTGCAGTGCGGGAGACCTGGGTTCGATCCCTGGGTGGGGAAGATTCCCTGGAGGAGGGTGTGGCAGCCCACTCCAGTATTCTTGCCTGGAGGATCACCATGGACAGCAGAGCCTGGCGGGCTCCAGTCCATGGGGTTGCAAAGTGTCAGACGTGACTGAGTGACTAAGGACAGCACACAGCACTGGTTGCAGACATTGCCAATGCCTGTTTATCTTTAAGACTTCGATGACACTTCCTGGCGCATCAAGAAGCCTTCCTGTAGTTATATCTAATATAAATGCCTGTTTTCTCATCTGTCTTCCTCCCTAGACTGAAAGCTCTTTGAGTGCAAGGACTTTATCTTTTCCATTGCTATGCCTCTAGGTGGAGGTTTCTTCTCTATGGAAAGAGAAGAAATGATATGTTGATAGGTGAGGATTTTGAATTTGAATGATGTCCTCTTACATATTCTTCTCTCAGCCTCAGCTAGTGTGCCCTCCATCTGTTCCAGGATGATTCTTCTCAAATACAAATATTCTTCCCTTAAATCTTTTAGCAGCTCCCCACTGCTAGAAAGAAGAGATGGGCTATGCTGTTTCTTATGAGCCCCTGTTGTTTTTGCTACACACTCTGCATTAACTCAACTTTTATCAGAATTAGTTTCTCCTCCCTCTAAACTCTGGGACTGGAGTGAAGTTGATTTCATTCTAGCCGTCAGGGTAAATACATGTGATTCAGGCCTAAGACAACTATAATGAAACATCCTCTTGTACCTGGTGACTGGTTTGGGAATGGACATGTTAATCAATTTGGGTAGCATTTTTGGCAAAGGTACACTTCTCAGATCTTGCTATCACATGAAGCCCACATTGTAGCTGAGGCTACAATGATGGAAGATAAAGCCTGTATATGGAGAAAACTCATGTCCTGATTATTTAATCCTTGAGCCCAGTGATATCTGAAGACTGCCTCATCCTGTGACTTTAGCTTGTATAGGCCAATATGTTTCCTTGCTTGTTAAAGCCAGATTAAGCCACATTTGTTACTGCATTTATTTGTTGAGTGAGTAATCACTGAGTTCTCCAGTTGTTTTATGGAGATGCTAGGGATACAGCCTTGAGTAGCAGACAGATAGACAAAGTGTTTTTAAGGGGATATCGCAAGATGAATGAATGCCATGACTTTTATTATCTATTTCCTGCCTGCTTCTCCAGCTGAAGATTAATTCAGTCCGGACCATGGTGCATCTGAAGTTCTGTGTTCCTTATCAAAGTTTTCCTCTATCTCTGAAATCATAAGCTTTAACATCCTATTGCTTAACCAGTCTTTTATTCTTACTCCTCTTGGCACCGCCACCCCTCTCCCCACCAAAACCTCCAGTTTTTACAAAAAAATTATATATTTGGCTACACTGGGTCTTAGTTGCAACATGCAGGATCTAGTTCTCTGACCAGGGATTGAACCCAGGGCTCCCTGCATTGGGAGCATAGACTCTTAGCCTCTGGACCACCAGGGAAGTCCTGACCTGCAGTCTTTTATCTCTTTTAGCCATTTCATCACACAGCCATTACTATCCTGGCTGTGTTTCTGTTCAAGACCAGCCTAGATATGTAAGACATCACTTTCAATTACCCAAGTTCCTTTGGCATGTTAGTTTCTCTCTGCCCTGCCCTTGGGAAGCCTCAGTGCAGTGTCAACATTCCCAGCCACATCTACAGCTCCTATGCCTTCTTTTCAGAGCACGACTGTGGAAAACACAGATTCATGAAGATCAATACCCCTGTATATTCTATACATTAGTGGTCTCCAGACTCCACTGGCTCTTCATTGTTGCCTGGAATCTTTCTGTGTCTCTAGTCAACAATTTTCTGTATGCCTTCTAGCTACAGTTTCAGTTCTTGACTTTTCTACACAAGACCTCTACATAATCATCTAACTTTAACCTTAACTTATTAATTGTTTAGTAAAGACATTGAGCTTGCCATGTGGTAGTCACTATGCTGGGTATTACAGTCACACTGAATGAGCTGGACAGTGATTTCAGGTGTGGTGAGTGTTATAAGAGGGAAGGAGGTGATAGGGTGCTGAGGTGGCACTTAACCTGGAGACATACAATTTTGGGAGGGAGGCTAGGAAGACTTCACAGGGAAGTGACATTTCATGGTAAAGGAAACAGTCTATAGGAGCAGCTCATGGGAAGTCCCCATGGTGACCTACTATCGCTTTAGTTGTGTCTGACTCTGCGATCCTGTGGACCGTAGTCTACTGTAGGCTCCTCTGTCCATGGGATTTTCTAGGCAAGAATACTGGAGTGAGTTGCTGTTTCCTCCTCCAGGGGATCTTCCAACCCAGGGATCAGACCCGAGTCTCATGTCTCTCCTGAATTAGCAGGCAGGTTCTTTACCGCTAGTGCCACCTGGGAAGCCCCTCCTTGAGAGGAGGACTTGGTCAAAAGTCTGGTATGGATGGAATGTAGAAGTCAAGGGAAACATGGCCGAGATGGAGAAGGCCACTCCTTCAGTCAGTTACTGATGGCAGTTTTCATTCAAACATCTATTGCAAGCTCACAATGCACCGGGCACCCTTTTCTATTCCAGGGATCTGAGAGTTGTAGTGGATGCGCCTGTTCCCTTGAACCGACTGTTCTAAGACTCTCTGTCCTAACTTCCGCTTTCCTTTGCTGTATGTGGTGTTTTACCCCATGGCTCTCTCTGGCTGCTGGAGCAATTCTACCAACCATCTAGAAGTGTTGGGAAATTAAAGCCCTTCTTCCCCAGCCTCCAGCATTCCTCCTGTAGTGACCTAGCAGTGGCTCCCAACCTTTTTGCACCAGGGATTGGTTTCATGAAAGACAGTTTTTCCACGAATGGATTGGAGGGGATGGTTTGGGGTGATTCAAGTGATTTATTATGTGCTTTATGTCTATTATTATTGCATCAGCTCCACCTGAGATCATCAGGCATTAGATCCTGGAGGTTGGGGACCCCTAAGTGTAGGAGATAGGTAGATAATGGAAATCCCAACCCTTTTACCTCCACGTGGGAAACCTCTGTGTCTTCCACACTGGCTAACGTTCCAGGTGGAATTACACACCAGTTGCCCACCGTGGTAACTGGTCTGAACATCCATTCCTTATTGTCTTCCTTTCCTGATGTTTCCTTGAATCACCTCCCAAATTAACTCCTTGCATTCACATCCCAGTTTCAGCATCTGCCCTTGAGAAATCCAAATGAAGACAGTGGGGAACAAGATATATAGGCTTCCTGCCTTCGTGACACTGATATTCTATCAACAAGTACAGACAAAGGAGACGAAAACAAGGTGTTTTTAGCTAGAACTAATGTGATGAATCGAAGAAGGCAATGGCACCCCACTCCAGTACTCTTGCCTGGAAAATCCCATGGACAGTGGAGCCTGGTAGGCTGCAGTCCATGGGCTTGCTGAGGGTCTGACACGACTGAGCAACTTCACTTTCACTTTTCATTGCATTGGAGAAGGAAATGGCGACCCACTCCAGTGTTCTTGCCTGGAGAATCCCAGGGATAGGGGAGCCTGGTGGGCTGCCGTCCATTGGGTAGCACGGAGTCGGACACGACTGAAATGGCTTAGCAGCAGCAGCAGCAATGTGATGAATACAGTAAAACAGGCTAGTAGACTAGAAAGTGACTAGTGTGGCAGGAAGACAGGCAGAAAGGGTGGGCCACATAGGTTGGGTGTTCAGGGCAGATGAAGTGAGTGAGGCTTTGCCTTCTCCTCGTCACTTTTTCCTGCATGGCAGTTCTGTGCCAGATCTTCCTTCTTGAAGTTGTCCTCACGCTGTGGCTACTTATCTCCTGTGCTTTTCTTTCATCCTTTCTCGTGATGACAGTGAAATCCCCTCCATGAACTTTTTCTCTTCATCCACCTAAAATTCTAAATGTCATATTTTCCCAAGGGCTTTTCTGACCTTCATTCTCTCTGATGGCTTCAGCCAGCTCCGCTTGGTGATGACTCTCAAATTTATATCCATCGTGGACTCCTTTCTTGAATTCCAAGTCCAGATGTCCAGCAGTTTGTTGCCTATCTCTTCTAAGATGTTTCACAGACACCCTAAACTAAAAATTTCTAAATCCAGCTTAATCTTTTCTCTCCCCAAACTGGTTTTCAGCTTAAATTCCTTACCTCAGAGAATAACACATCCATTAGTCAGTACTTTTTAAAAAGAAATTCCCTTTTAACTTTTGTCCCCTCATTTCCGTTTTCATCTCTGATCCATGTCCAGGATGTCATTAAAAGTGCTTTTCTGGATTACTACAACAGCTTGGAAACAAACCTCTTCATCGCCCTGCAATCCAGACTCTAGATGGCAGCCTGAATAATAGTTCAGAAATTCACATTTGCCCATGTCATTGTTAATGCTTAAGAGTATTCATGGTCTCTCTTCAACTTGGAAGCAGTTCAGAGTCCTTCACATCACAATCAAGACTTTGTACGACAGACTGCTATATTTAACATGGATAACCAACAAGGATCTACTGGATAGCATATGAAACTCTGCTCAATGTTATGTGCNTTCTAAGACTCTCTGTCCTAACTTCCGCTTTCCTTTGCTGTATGTGGTGTTTTACCCCATGGCTCTCTCTGGCTGCTGGAGCAATTCTACCAACCATCTAGAAGTGTTGGGAAATTAAAGCCCTTCTTCCCCAGCCTCCAGCATTCCTCCTGTAGTGACCTAGCAGTGGCTCCCAACCTTTTTGCACCAGGGATTGGTTTCATGAAAGACAGTTTTCCACGAATGGATTGGAGGGGATGGTTTGGGGTGATTCAAGTGATTTATTATGTGCTTTATGTCTATTATTATTGCATCAGCTCCACCTGAGATCATCAGGCATTAGATCCTGGAGGTTGGGGACCCCTAAGTGTAGGAGATAGGTAGATAATGGAAATCCCAACCCTTTTACCTCCACGTGGGAAACCTCTGTGTCTTCCACACTGGCTAACGTTCCAGGTGGAATTACACACCAGTTGCCCACCGTGGTAACTGGTCTGAACATCCATTCCTTATTGTCTTCCTTTCCTGATGTTTCCTTGAATCACCTCCCAAATTAACTCCTTGCATTCACATCCCAGTTTCAGCATCTGCCCTTGAGAAATCCAAATGAAGACAGTGGGGAACAAGATATATAGGCTTCCTGCCTTCGTGACACTGATATTCTATCAACAAGTACAGACAAAGGAGACGAAAACAAGGTGTTTTTAGCTAGAACTAATGTGATGAATCGAAGAAGGCAATGGCACCCCACTCCAGTACTCTTGCCTGGAAAATCCCATGGACAGTGGAGCCTGGTAGGCTGCAGTCCATGGGCTTGCTGAGGGTCTGACACGACTGAGCAACTTCACTTTCACTTTTCATTGCATTGGAGAAGGAAATGGCGACCCACTCCAGTGTTCTTGCCTGGAGAATCCCAGGGATAGGGGAGCCTGGTGGGCTGCCGTCCATTGGGTAGCACGGAGTCGGACACGACTGAAATGGCTTAGCAGCAGCAGCAGCAATGTGATGAATACAGTAAAACAGGCTAGTAGACTAGAAAGTGACTAGTGTGGCAGGAAGACAGGCAGAAAGGGTGGGCCACATAGGTTGGGTGTTCAGGGCAGATGAAGTGAGTGAAGCTTTGCCTTCTCCTCGTCACTTTTTCCTGCATGGCAGTTCTGTGCCAGATCTTCCTTCTTGAAGTTGTCCTCACGCTGTGGCTACTTATCTCCTGTGCTTTTCTTTCATCCTTTCTCGTGATGACAGTGAAATCCCCTCCATGAACTTTTTCTCTTCATCCACCTAAAATTCTAAATGTCATATTTTCCCAAGGGCTTTTCTGACCTTCATTCTCTCTGATGGCTTCAGCCAGCTCCGCTTGGTGATGACTCTCAAATTTATATCCATCGTGGACTCCTTTCTTGAATTCCAAGTCCAGATGTCCAGCAGTTTGTTGCCTATCTCTTCTAAGATGTTTCACAGACACCCTAAACTAAAAATTTCTAAATCCAGCTTAATCTTTTCTCTCCCCAAACTGGTTTTCAGCTTAAATTCCTTACCTCAGAGAATAACACATCCATTAGTCAGTACTTTTTAAAAAGAAATTCCCTTTTAACTTTTGTCCCCTCATTTCCGTTTTCATCTCTGATCCATGTCCAGGATGTCATTAAAAGTGCTTTTCTGGATTACTACAACAGCTTGGAAACAAACCTCTTCATCGCCCTGCAATCCAGACTCTAGATGGCAGCCTGAATAATAGTTCAGAAATTCACATTTGCCCATGTCATTGTTAATGCTTAAGAGTATTCATGGTCTCTCTTCAACTTGGAAGCAGTTCAGAGTCCTTCACATCACAATCAAGACTTTGTACGACAGACTGCTATATTTAACATGGATAACCAACAAGGATCTACTGGATAGCATATGAAACTCTGCTCAATGTTATGTGCCAGCCTGGATGGGAGGGGAGTTTTGGGGGAGAAGGGATACATGTATATGTGTGGCTGAGTCCCTTCACTGTTCACCTGAAACTATCATAACAGTGTTAATTGGCTATATTCCAACAGAAAATAAAAGATTCAAAAGAACAAGGGAAAAGAAGAGATAAGAAGAGATGTTATACAGGCTTGTGCCTACCTCCGTTTCAGTCTCTTTAGCGGCTCTCCCCTCGCACCCTTTTCTCACCTCTGCGTCATTCCACGTGCCTCTTGCTCCTGCACTTTGATGCCTGGTATGTTAAATCTTGTTGCCCGGCGTTTTCTGCACAATTCAGCTGAAGCATCACCACTTCTAGTAAAGATGTCTTGACCATCCAAAACCAGAGGCTCATCCCCTCTGATCCTTCGGCTCCCTCCCCATGGGGTTATCTGTGTATCTGTGTCTATAGTGCATTGTCCTAGTTTGGGCTTTGCTTATTTCGGTCACCAACTCTGAGCTCCCTAAAAGCAGGTAATTGGTTATTTATGTCTCTCAGTGCCCAATACGTGCAGATGTTCAGGCAACCTTTGTCACATGAATTAACAGTGTAGCTTACTCTGTGTGTAGGTCTGGGATAAATCTGACCTAGCCTTGACTATTTTCCCTAAATCATACTATGAAGAATTCTATTTGACGTAGAAATGTTAATTGTTTATAAAGATCACTCACCCTGTTCCTTAAACCACCTAGACCTTTGTCTGCTCTGTGACAGAATGCTTCAAGAACAAAGATACCTTCACATTAGCGGGACCGTTTCTTGCATTTGCCGTAATTTATTACAGAGGGAGCTGTGGTTTCATCTCTGAATTCCTGTTACTTTTGTTCCATTTCTGTGCTTAGCCTTAGACAACAGAATGGAGAGGATGAGTTATTCAGCAATGCTTAGCTGTTATTTCTGAAATATGCTTTTGTTCTCCCTATCTCAAACCAGTCATTGGAGGTGACCCATGAAAAACAAATTGAAAAAATTAAAGCAGATTTGATCATTTCCATTAAGCTTCCTATTTAGTTTAGATCTGTGTTGGCAAAGTCTCTCACTTTTTTTTTTTTCCTGCTGTCATACAAAGCATTGTCTTTCTGTTCTGTCAGTCCTTTATTTAAGCACTTACTATGTTCAGAGTACAATTATAAGCACTTTGTGGGTGGGGAGAAGGTGGGATGAATTGGGAGAATGGGATGGACATACACACACTATTGACACCATGTATAAAATAATGAGTGAGAACCTACCATGTAGCACAGGAACTGTACTCCATGCTCTGTGGTGACCTGAATGGGAGAAAAATCCAGAAAAGGAAATATATGTATATATCTTGAAATGGATATATATATATAAATACATGAAATATATGTATATACATGAAATATATGTATATACATGAAATATATGTATAGTTGACTCTTTACAGTAGAAACACAGCATTGTAAAGTAACTATACTCCAATAAAAATTAACTAAAAAACACTGTAGAAAACATATGGAAGAGAAAACTCCACAAACTGTCAAGAATTGGTGGTTAGGGCATACGGGAGTGTTTGGAGGATATTGTTCTAGACTTGAATATAGCTTTATCCATTTATAGATCTGGGTATATGCTCACATATCTGGATAGACAGTTTTTTTAAATTAAAATGAGGTTTTAAAAAAAAGCCGTGTGAGTATCACTTTGAATACATCTAGGCATAGTTTTAAGTATACATAAAATATACTATCTTTTTTTTTTTTTTTCAACAGATGAATTACATTTATCTTTCTACTAAAAAAGAAAAACAAAAAAAGTACAGTTATAAGCACTTTGCATCTATTTCTTAATCTGTCCAACAACACTATGAAGGATTAGTATGTGGAAACATAATATGATGGTCATACCCAAGAGAAGGTATGAGAACTTTGGGAAACTGACAGTATAATTGTGCTATGTTGCTTTCAACATTGAGATTGTCGGGGGAGGAGAATGATGGGTGAAGATGCAGTTAAACAGAGGCTTTGTCTTATGATCCTTAGACCCCATGTCTAAGAGTCTGGGCTTTATCCCGAAAGTAATGGGTGTTATTGGTGGTGGCCTTATTGGATGTGTTCTTTATATATAAAGAGTGCTGGCTGGAGAATGGACAGAAAGATTGTAAAAGCAGAGGAAGAGAGACCAGTTAGGATAATCCAGTAATCTAAGTAACTTCAAAAGAAAAGTGCTTGGGAATTCATGCTATTGCCATGGTTTAATTTGGAAAAACTGAAATTGGGGAATTGAGAGATTCAGGTGGACATGTTTACTCGGTGGTTAAGATACAGGCTCTGGACCTTAGGTCTGGGCTACAGATACATATTTTAGAGTTATCATCTCAAAGAGAACGAGCTTGTTTCACTCCATCACACTCAGTAGATAGATGGGGAAAAAGGATGCCTTTGCTGGTCCCTGGTTCCTCAAATTGACTTCTTGGGCCTTACACTCAGGATTGCCTGGGGGCACAAGGGCATATCTGTGTCTTGTTCAACCATTTTTGGGCTGAAATCAGTGTTTTAAATGTGGCTGTTAACCCAGGGGAATACTGAAATTGAATGCTACTCCCCTTTCTTGAAGCAACAGAATCCAACTCTAAGGGGTTATTTCACATGTGAAAAGTAGCCATGAAATTAAAAGATGCTTGCTCCTTGGAAAGAAAGCTATGACAAACCTAGACAGTGTATTAAAAAACAGAGACCTCACTTTGCTGACAAAGATCCATGTAGTCAAAGCTATAGTTTTTCCAGTAGTCACATATGTGAGATGTGAGAGTTGGACCATAAAGAAGGCTGAGTGCCGAAATGTTGATGCTTTTGAATTGTAGTGCTGGGGAAGACTCTTGAGAGACCCTTGAACTGCAAGGAAATCAAACCAGTCAGTCCTAAAGGAAATCAGCCCTGAATATTCATTGGAAGGATTAATGCTGAAGCTCTAATACTTTGGCCACCTGATGTGAAGAGACCACTCATTGGAAAAGACCCTCATGTTGGTAAAGACTGAAGACAAAAGGAGAAGGGAGTGGCAGAGGATGAGATGGTTAGATAGTATCACCAACTCAATGGACGTGAATTTGAGCAAACTCTGGGAGACAGTGGAGGACAGAGGAGCCTGGCCTGCTGCAGTCCATGGGGTCACAAAGAATCAGATACAACTTACCGACTGAACAATAACAACAAACGGAAGGGAACTGATGCTAGGTGATTGCTCTGCCTGATTTTTAAGGTATCAAGCATGCCTGTCAGCTACCAGCAATCTCAGCCATGAGGTAGACCGATTTTTCCCCTGCTTCTTTCTGTTACTACCTATAATCCTCCAAGCTGGATCTGTAATATTGTGCTCTGTCTTAGATGTCAAAATACTTGTGTAACTGCCATAAGTGATTCTACTGTGAGGATTTCCTAGCTTACTGTGTCGAACTTCAGCAATAACAGTGACGCAGGAACACAGACCTCCACACTGGCGTTATTTCAAGTTCAGAAAAAGCCCTGTTACTGCCAGGTCAGTGTACAAGTGCAAATCTGTGTGTTCCAACCAAGCACAATTGGACACAAGCACTCTAGTTGGGCCTAGGCCTTCTCCATGTCCAAAGTCCTACAAAAGAACTACTTGGTGGATAAGAATATCCACTAAGGCTTCAGGATTTTCTGGTGGTTCAGAGCTTGTCATAGGAAGACATATCATGTTATAGTCACAACCACTACCATTTCCTGGGGATCTGTCATTTGCTTCATCCTGTGCTATGGTGCTTTATGTGTATGGTTTCACCACAGTTTAGTGGGAAGAGTATTATTATTTTTATCTTCATATACTTTTTTCTTAATATATTAGGGCTTCCCAGGTGGCACTGGTGATCCCTTTGAGGAGGATATGGCAACCCACTCTAGTATTCTTGTGTGGAAAATCCCATGGACAGAAGAATCTGGAGATCTACAGTCCATAGGGTTGCAAAGCGTCAGACATGACTGAAACAACTTAGCATATTAGTTGAAGAAATGGAATCTTAGGCAATTTGAATAAATTGCCCAAGCAAATAAAATGGCACAGCTCTAATTTAAAATCATTTTCATCTGCTTCCAAAATTAACAGTGTTTCTCTTGTCCACGTTTGCAGTGTTTATAATGAAGGACAAAGCTGGGACTGTACAAGACTTTCTGGAGCTTCAGCCTGAGCCGTGGAATCTGTGGGAACTTCACCATTAATTTTGCCATCCCAGGATTGCATATGTATTCTTTATTTCAAACCAGCATTTATTATCGAGTGTTCACCATGCCAGGCACTGTGCTACTTGAGGGTGATGTGTCTGTTACCTTCAAGGAGCTCATTTTCTTGTAGGATAAATGAACAAGACATATTCTCTCAGGACACAAGAAAGCAGCTTGCTATGGGGACTTGATGAAGAACTGTAATATTCTTTTGATTGTGTCATCTGTCTTTCCCTGTTCTACATTGACTGGGGCCTTCAGCTGCATGCATGCGGTCTTAGAACACAAATGCAAAACTGTCTAGGTGCAGTCTCCTGGTCTACATGATTTCCCATCTTAGCCACCATTATTTCCCTTCCCTGTCTGTCTGCTTACATTCATGGTAAAATAAAAATAGGGGTCACAGACCCTACAACAGTCACTATTTATTATCCAGAGGCTGAGGAAGGGGTCTAAGGCTCTGTCATTTCCCGGATGCTTAAGACTTGTCTTTGCCCCACTGGCCTCTCGGGGGCAGGCACCTCCTGGACCTTTCAGGGCAGCCTGACTTCTTTGCCATCAAGCCCTACCCACCCTTTGCAGTAACGACAGGGCAGCAAGATGCTGTTCAGCAGAATGAAGATGGACTTCTCTGTGTTTCCACCTGGACTTCCTGTCCCCTGAGACCTTGACCTTTGCTCCTACACACAACTACACTGACGGCCCTTGTGTTGTAAAGTCTTCTCCTTTCATGTCCTGTGCACCCTACCCCCATCTGTGTACCCTCAACGCTGCCTCTCAGACTGGATTTGATTGACGCCCACAGTGTCTGTGTATCAGTAATAGGCAGATGCCTGATTTTGACCTCCTTTTGCTTGTCCTTCATTGCTGTGGCTGGGTCTTGCGTCAGTTCATTCTTCCTAAATGTTGCTGACCTTCTTCTCAGTGCCATAGCAAATATTTTAAACACTTGGACCTGTCTTCTGATCCCAGCCTGCATCTCAGCCCTGTCATATGTACTCAATCGTGTCCCGCTCTTTGCATCCCCAAGGACCGTAGCTCTCCAGGCTCATTTGTTCTTGGGGTTTTCCAGCTAAGAAAACTGGAATGGGTTGCCATTTCCTCCTCTAGGGAATCTTCCCAACCCAGGTATCATACTCACATCTCCTCCTTCTGCATCTGTACCATTGAGCAGACGGATTCTGTACCATTGAGCAACCCAGAGAAGCCCTTATCTTACCCCTAAACCTCTCTATTGTATAACACTCTCATACAGCATTCGGGCTTTCTGCCCTCAGTGCATTCTTGTTTCTGTGTAAGCTACTTGACACCCCAGATATACTTCATTTAGTTTTCTTTTTCAAACTCTTTCATTTGCCTAGCTAGCTCCTACTCATGCTTTAAGACCCAGTCAAAGCCTTTCATTTTTGGGTCCCTTGCCCTTTGCAAAGGCTAAAATACTAACCCCCATTTTTGTAAGAAGTATGGAACTTGCATGTTGCACCTTACTAACACTGAATGGCAATTATTTCTTGACATATTTACCACTGGTTTGTGAGTGTTGTGAGGTCAGAAANGTCAAAGCCTTTCATTTTTAGGTCCCTTGCCCTTTGCAAAGGCTAAAATACTAACCCCCATTTTTGTAAGAAGTATGGAACTTGCATGTTGCACCTTACTAACACTGAATGGCAATTATTTCTTGACATATTTACCACTGGTTTGTGAGTGTTGTGAGGTCAGAAATCTCGCCTCTTTCATCTGTTTATTCCAAATACCTAAGCACAATGGCTGGCATTATAATAGATGTTCTATTATTGTTTCTTGAATAGATAAACGGATTAATGTTTGCTCTACTTGCTGTGTGTTTTGAAAACATCCCACAGTGGCTGTGAGACAACACTGAAGGTGTCACCAAGACATCATTTTCTGGTGGAAAGAAAGTGAAAGTGAAGTTGCTCAGTCATGTCCGACTCTTTGTGACCTCATGGACTGCAGCCTACCAGGATCCTCCGTCCATGGGATTTTCCAGGCAAGAGTACTGGAGTGGGTTGCCATTTCCTTCTCCAGGGGATCTTCCTGTCCCAGGGATTGAACTCGGGTCTCCCGCATTGTAGGCAGATGCTTTACCAACTGAGCCACCAACTCTTAAAAAGGATCTTGTTGTTGTTGTTGTTTAGTCACTAAGTCATGTTTGACTCTGTGACCTCAAGGACTGCAGCATGCCAGTCTCTTTTGTCCACCAATGTCTCCCAGAGTTTGCTCAGAGTCATGTTCATTAGAGTCAGTGATGCCATCCAATCAGCTCATCCTCTGCCACCCCCTTCTCCTTTTGCCTTCAGTTTTTCCCAGCATCAGGGTCTTTTCCAACGAGTCAGTTCTTTGTGTCAGGTGGCCAAAGTATTGGAGCTTCAGCATCAGACCTTCCAGTGAGTATTCAGGGTTGATTTCCTTTAGGATTGACTGCTTTGATCTCCTTGCAGTCCAAGGGACTCAAGAGTCCTCTCTAGTACCACAATTCGAAAGCATCAGTTCTTCAGCATTCAACTTTATTTATGGTCCAGCTCTCACATCTGTATATAGCTACTGGAAAAAACATAGCTTTGACTCTATGGACCTTTGTTGGCAAAATGAATTCTCTGCTTTTTAATACACTGTTTTTCATAGCTTACCAGGCAGAGAAGTGAAGGAGGTCACTTAGACTAGAGGAAACAGCACAGGCTATTCAGGGATTTCGGAGAAGTTTAGTGTGTATTGGAGAACGGGGAGATTGTAAGGCATGAAGGTGGTCATGTCTGGTTTCTAAAGAGCCCTGTCTGCTTTACTAAGGAGTTCAGACCTTACTCTGTAGGTAGGGGAGAAACTGTTGGCCATTTAAGATCTGTAAGTGATGGAATGATGTGGTTGCATTCAAGTGGTCCATAACTCTGATGCTTCTTTTGGTATATATTTTCTATTTATTTGGCTGTACTGGGTCGTAGTTGGGGTATGCAGGGTCTTTGGTTGCAGCATGCGGGATCTAGTTCTCTGGCCAGGGATTGAACCCAGGCCCCCCTGCATTGAAAGTCTTAGCCACTGGACCACCAGGGAAGTCTCTTTTGGTATATTTTTAAAGATGCTGTGCATAGGTTTTCTGGAAAGCAGTCCTGTCGTCCTGCATGCTGGCCACCTGGCAGGGATCAGGTTGCCCCGAGAGAGCGCCGAGTGCAGGCATTTTGTCCTTTTGCAGAGGCACACCTGCCGCTGGAGGTCACTGTTGCACCATGGATGCGCATGCACCATGCCGTGCTGCCCTTTGGCTTCTGCAGAGGGTGAATCCGACATGCTCTGGGCAGGTTGGAAATTCCCTAGGGCAGACACCTTTCTGTCTCCACTGGTGACTGGCCTGGTGACCTGAAAAATGTGGGTGAGGGAGAGCTGTGTCTGAGGCAAGAGGGAGAGAGAGTAGGGACGACCTGGTGCGAGGAGGGCACATGCAGTCATCAGAGATGGGGAATTTGGTACGGTCTGGACTTCATTATCCTGCGTCTGGTGTGGGAGAGGCTGGATACCCCTTTGGGTCAAGGCGACTTTTCTCCTGCCGCTTTCTGGTTTGAATCTGGTTGAGGTTAGGGAAGGTTGTTATTGTCCCGTGGATCCATAGAGGTGAGGGGGCACAACGTGAGTTGGCATCTCAGACTCCATCCTGGGGGACGTCTGAGGACTGAAGGAGGTCCTTCCTTGTCCTGCTTGGCTGTGACAACAGAGCTGCCGGGTACAGGGGGAAGTGGACACTGAGATCCACCCCTTAACATGCCCACTGGCCTCAGGGCCGGGTGTCAACTGAGGCATCCAACAGGACCACAGAGAAGGGAAGGAACTGCTGTTTCTCGTGAGAAACTCTGTGCCAGGGCTTTGTATCTGTTCCCTCGGTTCCCATCATAAGTGTGTGCAGCGGATATCATTCTGCCCATTTATTACTTGAAGCGTGGGGTTTGAGCCGACATTCAAACCTGTGTCTCTTGACAAACAAAGAGCACAGTTGGTAAGATGATTACTCATAGGCATCTTCTAAAAATTTGTCCAAGCTTGAAAATTTAGTTGTGTCCTATAGGAAAACAGAGACTGGCTGTCGAGTTTGGTAATAGCTCACTTCAGCATTGGTTGAGAGTAACTTCTGGTAGAAGCTGAGTAACAGAATTTCTAATAAGCCATCCTTTGTTTATAACTTGATGTAGACAGAAGCACTTAACTAATTTGATCCTTAGAATAACATTATTCCCATTTTTTTTTAAAGTGAAGAATCTGAGCATCTAAGGATTTGCTGGAGAAACTCTAGTTTGTCAGTGAGGTGGGGTTCACATTCTGGTCTTTTTTTTATTCCCCTTGCAGTACTCATTATATGACACTGGAATTACTCACCTGGGTAGGTCTTAGATGATGGAAAGACGTTGCATGATAGCCTGGTTAGCAGTAGAAGTCACAAATCATGCAGCATGATATTTTCAGAGATGAGGGAATTTCAACCCAGAAAGGTTAAGCTCTGGAGAGAAAAATCTTGTCTTCCGAAGTTCGGGTTCCCAGATTTAGTCAGTAAAAATAGAGGATGCCGAGTATGGATGGGATGTGCTTCTCCTAAATTATTCACTATTTATCAAAGTGAAAGAAGACTTAAAGTATCAGTCGTTCAATCATGTCCAACTCTTAGTGACCACATGGTACAGCCCACTAGTCTTCTCTGTCTATGGAATTCTCCAGGCAAGAATACTGGAGTGGATAGCCGTTCCCTTCTCCAGGGGATCTTCTGACCCAAGGATTGAACCTGGGTCTTCTTGCATTGCAGGCAGATTCTTTACCATCCGAGCCACCAGGGATATACTTATCCTAAATTATTCACTGTTTATCTGAAATTCAAATTTAACTGGATCGCCTGTGTTTTATCTGGCAACCCTGTCCCGAGTCCAAAGAGCGAGTTGTTGTTCCTTTGGACCTCTTTTAATTTTGGAAATAAAAATGCTTTGAAAAGAGCACCCTAAAAAATTAGAATGACTTTCTGTGGCTTTATCCTGGCTCTGCTAACCCCAGCCTCCTCGAGCCGGGCCTGTTCCATGACATCGCCTAATGGGTTCATGCTAAAGAGCATCCTTAGAAAAAACAATTGCAAAGCAGTTTGAAAATACAAAGGGCTGCAGGACAATTAAGAAAGAAACCAGCCCAGTTAATCATACCAACTACTCAAGGGAAACCAAATCATGGAAAGAAATCCCCAAGGAGCATCAGTTAGAATATCCTTCCGATGTACACCTTTAATCAAGATTCAAAAGGAAGACAGCCAGTTCCCTTTGGAAAGTTTTATGTAATGAAATCAACCCTGCTTTGTACTCCCAGACTAATTATTGGATTTATTCTTCTTACTCAATTTATTGCTAGGTATTTGGACATTTTTCATTAATATTCTTTATTTTACTCAAGAATAATATATAAATAGTAATAATGATCTGACCTGACCCGGTGTGAGAATGATTTGACAGCTAATATTAAAGACTAAAATATTAAGGGAGTTTTGTGCTTCTTAAATATATTTATATTTAACTTTAAAGACACTTTTCTGATCTATTTTGTATATCATTGTGGGTCTAGGACTTGTAATAATAAAGCTGTGTGCCTCTATGGTGACTGTCGTCCTGGAAAGAAAAAATTATTGGTTTTTAAAGCCTCATTGTGATAAGGTGGACAATAATGCATGTATGTTTCACCTAACGCAGCATAAACGTTGGCAAGTTTGATTTCTTTGTTTCCGCATCAGTCTTCCACCTTTCACCATCTTTTCTATTTGCTCACACTTTGTGCTCCCCTCTCATCACTCATTATTTCCACAGATATTTATTGGGTACCATCCATGAGCACACTCGGTGCAAGGAACTAGGGAATCAGACGAAAGCCACAGTGCTATCCTCAAGGTGCTCCCAGGCTGGAGGAGGGGAAGGACCTGTAAACAGTGAAGCTGAGCAGATGAGATGTGAAAGCACAGAGGAGCAGGCATTAATTCTGCCTAGGGTAGAAAGGAGCAGAGACCTCCGTGCAAGCCAGAGAACAGTATTTACAAGGCAGACGCTTGTGCAAGGATGTAACATATTTCGTGAATGACCAGCTTATGATGGAGGGAAGGAAGAAGAGACTGGGTAGATGGTTGAGATTCATGACGAAAAGGTCTTTGTGCATGAAACAAAGGGATTTGGATCTAATGGGAAGTTATTGGAAATCTTTAGCAGGAGAGCGACGTAAGCAGATTTTTGAGGAGAGGAACTGAGAGAGAGGAGTCTAGGATAAATGAAGGTGGGGTGAGGGGAAATCAGTAAAGGGGGCCACTTAGGATGCCACTGTTATCCAAAAGTATGATAAGGGGCTGGTGTAAAGCTTGAGCTTGTGGGAGGAGGAAGGGGAAAGGAAGACCAGACTCCCTCTGGTTGTATTCCTTTTAAAATTTTGATTTTTTATTGGAATATAATTGCTTTACAATGTTGTGTTAGTTTCTGCTCTACAACAGCTTGAGTCAGCTGTGTGTGTGTGTGTGTGTGTGTGTATCCCCTCCCTCTTGAGCATCACTCGCCAACCCTCTATGTCATCACAGAGCAGCAAGCTGAGTTCCTTGTGCTATACAACAGCTTCCCACTAGTTATCTATTTCACACATGGTAGTATACCTATGGGCTTCCCAGGTGGCACAGTGGTAAAGAATCTGCCTGCCAATGCAGGAGATGAAAGACACACAGGTTCCATCCCTAGGTCAGGAAGATCCAGTCCCTGGAGTAGGAAATGGCAACCTGTTTCAGTGTTCTTGCCTAGGAGGTGCCTGGACAGAGGAGCCCGGTGGGCTACAGTCCATGGGGCCGCAGAGTCAGACATGATTGAACACACATGCACAATGTGTGTGTGTTAGTACGACTCTCTCGGTTCATCTGCCCTCCCCTTCCCTCTCAGTGCACAAGTCTGTTCTCTGCATCTGCACCTCTATTCCTGCCCTGCTAATAGGTTCATTAGTACCATTTTCTAGATCCCGAAAATATATATGTCATGTATTCCTTTTTTATTTTTCTCCTCTTCAAGTCTTGTGAAACTCAAAGTATCAATAGTAATTGAGTAGGATGGTACAGTTCAGTTGCTCTGTTGTGTCTGACTCTTTATGACCCCATGGATTGCAGCACAACAGGCCTCCCTGTCCATGACCAACTCCCAGAGCTTACTCAAACTCATGTCCGTTGAGTCGGTGATGCCATCCAACCATCTCATCCTCTATTGTCCCCTTCTCCCACCTTCAATCTTTCCCAGCATCAGGGTCTTTTCAGTTGAGTCAGTTCNGCTATGTAGAAAGAAGAGAGTTTTCTTCTCCAGAGTGAACAATTCCAGGGAGTTCTGATTGGTTGGCTGTGGTCCTGGGCCCTCTTCTTGGACAAGGAAAGCAGGTATTAGCTTTTCGGTTTAGCTGAAGTCTTCTGTCCACTCCCGAGAACTAGTGTAACTAGAAGGAATAAGTGAGATCTTGGGAAAATAAGACATATAGTTTGTCCACTGTAACTTTTAATTATTTTAAAATTATAGACAAGAATTCCCTCATTATTCCTGTAAAACAATGACATATAGAAATTGTACACGGATAGGTCTGTTCTAGGCAATACCTTGATTGTAGACACCAGGTAGTCAAGAGTCTAGATGGCATTTTTACAGGGTCCCTTACTTACTGTTGGACAGTTGGGGAACACAATAAATAATAATCTGTCCCCATTTTGTTAAGCCAGAGTTCTAAAACAGTCGGAGAAAATTGTAGGCTCCCCCTGATCTGTGACAGTGAAGTCAGGTAACCATTCATTAAATCATTCTTCTACTACCTAGCTCAAAAGATACGTCAGGAGAACAAAAGTAAGAAAATACAGCCATGGGTTTATAAAGGAAGAATCAATAAAGCAATGCATATGTATCAGTCCAGGGACAATGTGCCAGGGATAAAGAAAGATTTTAAAAGAAACATGGATATGCTGGCTTAACCCCTAATGATGTATTCATTTATTTGGGGAGACAGAATTAGCATACTGCTTATTTATTTATTGAGGACTGTCCCAGTGGTTGTTCTGAATTATTCCAGTCCCCTGAAGTCCTCAGTCCTTCCTTCTCTTCCTTTGTTGTCTGTTTCTCCTTCCTCCCTTTCCTTTCTTTCCCCTTCATTTTACAGTCTAGATGGAGGCCACCATGTCCGACAATCAGGAAGACAGAACCTGTATGAGGTACACGTGCGTGCTCAGCCACTCACTCGTGTCTGACTCTTTGCGACCCCGTGGACTGCAGCCTGCCAGGCTCCTCTGTCTGTAGAATGCTCCGAGGCAAGGACACTGGAATGGGTTTCCATTTCCTACTTCAGGGGATCTTCCCAACCCAGGGATCCAACCTATGTCTCTTGGATCTTCTGCATTGGCAGGTGGGTATGAGGTATATATTAATAAATTTAGTGCAGGGAATTGGTTGACATTAGGGGCTAGTTAGATAAGTCTGGAATCTATAGGGCAGGCAGGGAGGATCATATAAATCTCAGTTAATCATTCTTCCCTCATTTAGTTTGCTGTCATTATCACTTCTTCTCTGAATTTTTCTTTAAGGTTAACTAGTGTAAACCCTGGAGCTGCTCTTGATTCTTCCCATTTCCTGTCTCCCATATCAGACAGTCAGTAAGGTCAGTGTGATAATTCTCACATTGGCCCATCCCTTTCCATCCCTACTGCCACCTCTCTAGTTGGAAACCTTGATTCTCATTCCTGGACTATTTTGTTAGACTTTCATTAATAGATACTTGACCTTTTGCTCTTCAATTCTTCCTGTATAATATGATCAGATTATTCATCTCAAAATGGTGTTTTTAGTATGTTACTCCTCTAACAAGACTTTTCTATGAGTTAGAACTATATATAATGACCTGGAGGGATGTTTATGGTAAATTTTTAGATTAAAACAGCATGGTGCATAGTACTGTGCATAGAAATATACTATTTTTAATTAGAACTGGGAATATTGGAATGAGTTTACCTATGATCGTATGAACATAGAAAAAAGGGTGGAAGAGGTCATGCACTGAGCTATATCACTAGTTCGTTGATTATCTAGGGCAGTGCTTTCAATGGTGACTTCACATTGGAGTCATCTGGGTGGCTTAAAAAAAACAGAAATTTCATTGGCATGGGCACCAGAATTTTCAAAGTTCCTTAGGTGACTCTAACAGGTTGAGAACCATGGCTCTAGAGGATTAACCTGGATGAAGTGACTAGAAGTATTTCTATGAATAGAAAAACATATACTGACAACTCAGTCACACTCCCACACCCCAAAGATGTATATGACTCAGCTGAGTCACATGAGCAGAGGAAAGGCAGCCTGGCTTGAAAAATACTGTATCAAGAGGGAAGGGAGATACGTACACACATAGCTGATTCACGTTGATGCACAGCAGAAACCAACACAACATTGTAAAGCAATTATTCTTCAATTAAAAAAAAATGGAAAAAGAAGTGTCACTATGTACCCAGGAAAAAAGCCCAATACATCTAGTAGTAAATGTACACTCTCTATCCATGAGAAACATATAAATGAAACAAAATGCACAATCAGAAGAAAAGAGTGATAATGAATGTACCTTGGAAAAATGTTTACTATGTCACAACACTGTAAATCAGCTATACTTCGAGAAAAAATAAATTACTATTGATCTACATGAACAAAAATTATATGTATGTACCAAGCATCTGTGTTGTATTACATACCTGTACACAGCCATATGTATATATGTGTATCTATTTGGTATTTGATTTTGTATTCCTGTGAAGAGATTACATGATTATTTCAGAAACCAGTAAGTTTAGATTACAAGTATTTTTGTTTCTGTTTTTCTTTTCTTTTTTCCAATATGACATCAATGGCTGAGATCTTTCCTTGTGCAGTCCCTGTGTTTGACACCAGAGGGAGGAAGCCTGAGTATAGATATCTGATTAAAAGGCAGTTGTGGTGAAGAGGACGTGTGTGCATGTTATTTAATCATTACTAATTAGGAGGCCAGGTTTCCTGTGATTTCTTTTTCTCAAAGCCAAATAACCCAAAATAGACATGGGGCTGAATAGAGACAAACTTGAATCGTGTTTCACAAGTGACAGGTCAACTATGAACTGATGTACATGAGACAGGAAGTTATTGATCTTGTCTTAGAAACTCTGGAAACCATGGGTTTGGGCCTACGTTTGCTCAAACCTAGAGAACAGCTTAGGCTGAGAAACCAATAGCAGATTTCTTCCCCCATTCCAAGTTTGGAAACTTTGCCCATTATTTCTGCTTTGATCTGGACTCTGTTCAGTTTCAGACTGAACCATCTTAACAATGTAAAAGTCCCTGAGACTGGAAGCTCATATCTGTATAAGGTCTATACCACAAAAATTTGGGCAGTAGGTGGTATTTGGAGAAAGCAAAGTCTCTATGAAAGGGGCAGGCTGGTGCCTGGACTTTCTGGGGCATCTTGTTTTCTCTTGTTCAGAGTCCTTAATGATCTATAGTGTAATTAAGAAGTAGATGGTCACTGTGGCCACCAGACTGAGATATATTCAGTGATGTGCTGGGCTGGTTCATACTGGCTCATAAGAATCACTGCTACATTTTCAAGAATTTTCCTTGTTGGTTGTTAAACTTGGATATTCTTTCTTTTTTTTCTGTAGTATGTTATTCATTTAAACATAAATTTTCTTTTCTTAAATCTTTTTTTATTGGTGTATAATGGGTTTACAGTGTTGTGTTAGTTTCAGGTATACAGCAGAGTGAGTCAGTTATGCATAGACATATATCTATTCTTTTTTTAGATTCTTTTCCCATGTGGGTCATTGTGGAGTACCGTGCTTAGTCACTCCGTTGTGTCCGACTCTTTGCGACCCCATGGACTGTAGCCGGCCAGGCTCTGCTGTTCATGGGGACTCTCCAGGCAAGAATACTGGAGTAGGTTGCCATGCCTTCCTCCAGGGGATCTTCCCAACCCAGAGATCAAACCCAGGTCTCTTGCATTGCAGGCAGATTCTTTATTGTGTCCTTATAGGTTATCTATTTTATAGATAGTAATGTGTATATGTCAGTTCCAATCTCCCAACTTATTTCTTCTGCAAACATAGATATTCTTAAAATATATAAACTTAAGTCACGTAAAGTTATATTGAATTACATTAAGAACAAAAAATACTATCACCTGTCACTTCCTAACTATTTTAATACAGTTTGCTATTACCTATTCCCATGAGGCTGTTTGTCTTTTGTATCTGCGTGATTGAAATACTGTATGCTGGTATAATGCTCATCTCTTCCTAACTCTGCATTTAGTGACATCATATTGGTAGCTTGAAATTGACCACTCTGGATCATAAGGCAACATGACAGGCCCCCATGAAGGTTACACAACCTAGTTCTCCCATAGTCACACTAGGGTGATTTTCACCTACTTAATTGCCTATGTGACTAGCTACAAAAATGGCTCAGGGTCAGAATAGTTAGGTCATGCAGTTTGGCACACCCCGCAAGGACATGCCAGGATGTTTGGAGCCTGGGATAGACTGCCTTTCTGAACAACTGTGGATACAAGAGTTCAGAAAGAGTCAGTGAATGAAAGCATACTGAGAGCAATTGGTTACATAGGATTTATGATACAGAGTATTATATATTTATTGTCAGGTATACATACCCTTCCTTCATATTAATAAAATTTTAATATACACACATGTATATGTAATACCAGTTTTTTTTTAATTTAAAGAGAGCTGTTAAACAGTTACCATAATCTCTCTGGATGCCTTCCATTATAGAGTTCTTGTTAACAAGACAATCTGGGTCCAAAGGAAAGAGTGCAGAATAAACAAGGAGGGGGAATTTGTCAGTGGCTTGCAGATTATAAACCTTGAAAAAAGTCTCAGGAGAAGGATATTTATACCTAGGCAGGGATCCAATGCTAGGCAGCATAAGACCCCATAAGTATGTGGAGAGGCAATCTGAGATGTGCAAATTTCCCACCTCTGATACCCCTAAACCAGATAGGGGGTCTCTTTAAAGACATTTACATAGATATTACTCTTAAAGCGTGAGCTGCCTGCAACAGCAGCCACAGGGGAGAAGCAGGGTGCTGGAAGAAAATGGAATCTCCCTTAACTTTGTTCCCCCTTTCCTTCCCTGCAGTATATCTAATTTACTTGTTAAAGCCAAACTCACATTGTTTATCCAAACTGTCTATTTTTTTTATCCTAATTGATACTAATTAAAATCAAAATAAAATTACAACTGTAAAACTTGGCTGAGATTTTGAGCCACTGCCAGCATGCCCACAACCAGTGAGAGTCACTATATCAACACTCCTATTTGGAAACTCCAGGTATTTTATTAGTCAATAGATATGGGGGAAAGAAAAGAAAAAAAACCAGTATTTTCATTCTAAGATTTATTTCCAGCTGCTATTATGGAACATAACAGAAATAGAGCCTAACTCATTCTTTATTGAGACTGAGGGTCTTCGTTCAGAAATTGAAAAGTCAACGTGGTATGTGTGAGTGAATAGTGATGAATCTGGAATTGTTAAATGAGTTATTTAGCATTTAGTGCTAATGAGGCTAGACTCCTGGGTGCTGTCCTCTTATGGGCTGGTTATCTTTACCTGGAGGAAAAAGTCTGATCCTCAATTAGGAAGACATTCCAATTGGCAGAGCCATCTTGCAAGTGCAATAATGGGTCATTTGGGTACTGGGCAAATCAGTACCCAATGGTTCTGATGATTTGCTTGAATGGTTCAAGCAAATCAGCTACAAGCAGTCTTGTAAAATAACTCAAAAGTACACCTTTTATTGAGGGTAGGTTACTAATTGTTTGCTAATATACCCTACTACAGAACTGAATTGAGTATAAAGCTGTGTCTTAAATCATTTCCAGAAGAGATTGTTGGAAATATCAAAAGTTCAAGAGATGTAGTAGAAAGAACATACAACTTTGATTTAGATGTGAGGATTCTGCCACTGATAATTTTTGTTACTGTATGCTAGACATAGTAGATGCCTTACACTTTGTTATTTGTCTTAAAAATCTGTGGGTAGGTAATTCTGCAGCTTCATTTCCTAGATAAGAAGAGGTTAAGTAGCTCACTTGATGTTACATAGGTAAGCCAGTGAGGTGGCATTTGAGCTCAGGTCTGTAGAACTCCAGAATCCAGAGCTTTACACACGCTACTATCTCTACCCCAGACACCTTGTGTTTAAGGTAGAGTTGCTTAACTGCTCTGAGCCTGGGTCTCCTCTCTTATGTGATGGTGATAATAATGTCTGCTGTTCTCACTTGAAGGGTACAATAGTCGTGAAATAATGTAGATAGATCATAAAAGATTGGCATGAATCCTAAAAAGAGCATTATATAGCAGGACTTGTATTTAAATACAATGCAAATAGGTCAGTATCCTCAGTCAATGTTTCTGATCTATT
>SJYA01002186.1:1819078-1907030 GCA_006410615.1 Neotragus moschatus
TATCAAAAGTTCAAGAGATGTAGTAGAAAGAACATACAACTTTGATTTAGATGTGAGGATTCTGCCACTGATAATTTTTGTTACTGTATGCTAGACATAGTAGATGCCTTACACTTTGTTATTTGTCTTAAAAATCTGTGGGTAGGTAATTCTGCAGCTTCATTTCCTAGATAAGAAGAGGTTAAGTAGCTCACTTGATGTTACATAGGTAAGCCAGTGAGGTGGCATTTGAGCTCAGGTCTGTAGAACTTCAGAATCCAGAGCTTTACACACGCTACTATCTCTACCCCAGACACCTTGTGTTTAAGGTAGAGTTGCTTAACTGCTCTGAGCCTGGGTCTCCTCTCTTATGTGATGGTGATAATAATGTCTGCTGTTCTCACTTGAAGGGTACAATAGTCGTGAAATAATGTAGATAGATCATAAAAGATTGGCATGAATCCTAAAAAGAGCATTATATAGCAGGACTTGTATTTAAATACAATGCAAATAGGTCAGTATCCTCAGTCAATGTTTCTGATCTATTAATTTATTAATAAAAAAAAAACAGATCTTAGTTGAGCCACTTGAGTAGTAGAAAAAGACTTGGAGTTGATCAGTTTGGAAAATTTGAGGATCAGCTCTTGCCTGTCTCTTGATAGTTGTGGGAACTTGGCAGATTACTCATACTCTCAGAGCCTGTATAACAGTAACTCCTCCAGAGGACTGTGGCAAGAATGAATCAAGATGGCATATGCATGCATGCTTAGTCATGTCCGACTCTTTGCGACCCCATGGACTGTAGCCCACCACGCTCCTGTGTCCATTGGATTCTCGAGGCAAGAATACTGGAGTGGGTTGCCATTTCCTTCTCCAGGGGATCTTTCCAATTCAGGGATCGAACCTGGGTCTTCTGCATTGTAGGCGAATTCTTTACCATCTGAGCAACACTGAATGTAAACTTCTTTGCTTAACTCCAACTCTTGTTGTGGTAAAGGTAATATGAAGTTTAAAAGATAAGTAGGAGATAAATGCCAATATAATTTTAGAGTTGGAAGACAGAACTCATCTCATTGGAATTTCCCTTTTTGCTGATATAGAAGATAAGATTTAGAGGGACTGATGCAAAATTACACAGCCAAACATTGAGAATCAGCCATAGATATGATTCTTATTGATGTTTGACAGAAAACAATAAAATTCTGTAAAGCAATTANAATTTTAGAGTTGGAAGACAGAACTCATCTCATTGGAATTTCCCTTTTTGCTGATATAGAAGATAAGATTTAGAGGGACTGATGCAAAATTACACAGCCAAACATTGAGAATCAGCCATAGATATGATTCTTATTGATGTTTGACAGAAAACAATAAAATTCTGTAAAGCAATTATCTTCAATTAAAAAAACTACACAACCGGCTCATGAAAGAAATAGGACTAGAACCCAGGTTTTTTTTTAAACTCAACTTTAAATTGAATCAAAATATGCTGTTTTCCAAGTACTTCTGAATAATGACACAATGCCATATTCATGTCCTAGCATTAAAGTTACATACACAGAACAGTTTTAGAAATGTGGTTTGGAGATGCAATTGTGAATCAAGCTTTTCTGAGTCAGCCCTGATGACTTCACAACCGTTTTTCCATTTTACAGTTCACTTGCCATGTGGGCACCATTTTGCTTGCAAAATTTTGTCCTGTTTATCTCATAAGTACTCAAAATTTCAACATGGCTCTCATCCTCAAAGAGCTTCTTTCAGATTTGTGGACAAAAAATATGTACCCTTAATAAGTGGGGCTTCCCTGGTAGCTCAGTTGGTAAAGAATCTACCTGTAATTCTAGGGCTTCCTTGGTGGCTCAGCTGGTAAAGAATCCACCTGCAATAAAGGAAACCTGGGTTCGATCCCTGGGTTGGAAAGATCCTCTGGAGAAGGGAAAAGCTACCCACTCCAGTATTCTGGCCTGGAGAATTGCATGGACTGTATAGTCCATGGGGTTGCAAAGAGTCAGACACGACTGAGTGACTTTCACTTTCAATAAGTTGAAGGAACTTTCCTGGTGGTCAAGTGGTTAAGAATCCATCTGCCAATGCAAGGGACATGAGTTTGATCCCTGGTCTGGGAACTAAGCCCTTGTCTGACAGATTGAAACGGTGAACCTAAGATTCTGAATAATCTGGACAACAAACACGTTGAAAATATAAAATCCAACCTATCACTAAGTTGTTCAGATTTTATTCTCATAAAGAACTGGAAACGAATCTATTGTCCCATGTCTTTGTATATGTAAGGATAAATTGCTGGTGGGAGTGAAGGAAAGCATCTCATCAGCTATATTCATATGTAATATACCAAAAGAGTTGAGTACTTCTGTAATGCCATCCTTAAATCTCAGAGGTAATGTAAAGATAAGGTTCGTTGTTGTTTAGTCACTAAGTTGTGTCCACTCTTTTGTGACCCCGTGGACTTTAGCCCACCAGGCTCTTCTGTCCATGGAATTTCCCAGACAAGAATACTGGAGTGGGTTGCCGTTTCCTTCTCTGGGGATCTTCTTGACCCAGGGATCAAACCTGCATCATCCGCAAAAGGTAAGGTTACTGTCCATCTTATTTGAAAAATTAAACGCAAACATATCATCACAAAGTAACACACATATGCTGAGATCCCATAAAGAGACACAGAATATGATATAGAATAGCATAAATTTAATATAATTAAGATTTGCTATTGAATCCTTATTCTATATCTGTTTCTTCTTAAGTGATTTAACTACATGCCTTAGTTTCTTAACTAGAGATTAGTGGTATTCTTACACATCTTAGAGGGGTGAAGATTGGCTCAGAGAGCACGTGTCAGGCACCCAGAGTAGTGACTTTCCTAGGAGACACTCTAAGTTCCTCACGAAAGATCAGGACTTTGGAACTAGAGTTGAGAAAGGAAACTTTCTCCCTAAGGAATGTGTGTGTAAGTGAAAGCATGGAATTTTTCTTTTTTTGGCACCTTCCTAAAATGATGATCTGTGAAGTTTGGCTAGAGTGAGTTAAAAGTAGTAGTTATTGAAAGATTTTGGTGGAGAGACAGGTCAGGAGCAGATTTAAACAGTACTATATGTCAGGATAAATGGTTCAACTCTATCATGCAGGGGAATGGTTTTTCTTTTTAATTCAATACAAAAGAGTTATTTTATTTGAAATATATGTGAATAAAGAATACAGATACTAGAGTTGTTTGGTTTTCTTCTGTGTCATAGATCTTTCTCTTTGAGTGAATAAATCAAATATACAGTCAGTGACGTAATCGCACTTTTAAATATTCAAAAGTTTTCTTTATTTTGGAAATGCTGTATTTCTTTCCCTTTTTTTTTTTTTGTAGGGAAGGTAAGTTCACAGATATCTGGGGAGAAAAGCGGCTTTTCCATGCTGAAACGTTTGAAACGAGAGAAGGCAGAAGGCATAGAAAATCTGTGCTTTGTGTGGATGGTTGGACTCTGTGGGACACCCCTGCGTTTTCTAAGAGAAAGTTCTGTTGAACCAGTAAGACAGCCCTGTTCTCTAGTCTCTTCTTGGTCCCTTGTTTTGGCTGATTTCTTTCCCTTTTCTCTCGGCCAACTCATGTTCCAGTCTTCCTTCTGAACCCAGCTTGAAGTTCATCTCCACTGAAAGATCTGTTTGGTGTCTGGTCTAGAACTGATGTTTTAATTTGGTTCAGTGATCCATTAAAAAAAAAAAAAAAGGTGGCCTATTCTGAACTACAAGACTGACTGCCAAGAGATGAGCCAGTGTTTCATGGATGGTGTTGAGAAAGTGCCCAGTGAATGTGAGATCCGTATTCNACCGTGGTTTCTCAAGATGGAATAGACCCCTGGTGAAGATGCTTATGAACTGCTGAAATGACAACTTGCCAGTAAACTCGTCGTCCCCATTGCAAAGAATCAGAGGAGATCTGTTCCAGGCACCTATGATGGCTTCGAGATCCCCTGGAGAAGGAAATGGCATCCCACTCCAATATTCTTGCTTGGGATGTCCCATGGACAGAGGAGCCTGGCAGGCTATAGTCCATGGGACTGCAAAAGTTGGATATGACTTAGTGACTAAACATAATGCATGTTTATTTTCTCTTCCTACTTTCACCTGATTTAATCCTGTAGTTCACTTGTTTCTTAGTCTTCTTTAAGGAAATGAGTGGTTTCAGGTCAAAGTCCCAAACTCAGGGTATTTTGGTCATTTGAGGAGGGTATATGCCCAAGTAACAAGCCATTCCCTTGTCTCCCTTCTATCTTCCATGTGCCCAGTCTCCCAGCCTGTGATTCTGCCACAGGCAGACAGCTGACTCACACTGAGCCTGCTGCCTTTTTTTTGCCTTCTAATTTGGCATCGGGNAGGGTATATGCCCAAGTAACAAGCCATTCCCTTGTCTCCCTTCTATCTTCCATGTGCCCAGTCTCCCAGCCTGTGATTCTGCCACAGGCAGACAGCTGACTCACACTGAGCCTGCTGCCTTTTTTTTGCCTTCTAATTTGGCATCGGGTTTCAAGAACAATGTATTAAAGGCTGTGTGGGCCAGGAACTGCAACATGTAAATGATTCTGCTCCCACATTCTAGCCTGTGTCCTGAGAAGGAATTGGCTAGTGAAGGAAAAAATTTGAAAACAGGCAGAGATGAGAGAAAGGCAGAGTCAGACCCATGTTCCTATAGCTTTCTAGTTCATGCTTCCAGTTCCTTCCTTAGACCCAGGTTTTTTAAAAATTCTGTTAATACCATATCATTTGTATAACAAACTCCTGATCCTCCTTTTTTATTCAGGTTCCTCCAGTTTGTTTCCGTTAGTCATGATTTGAGAGCCTTGCATGTGTCCTTAGTTGCTTCGGTCTTGTCCAGCCTTTTGCGACCCCATGGACTGTAGCCCAACAGGCTCCTCTGTCCAGTGGAATTCTCCAGGCATGAATACTGGGGTGGGTTGCCATCCTCTTCTCCAGGGGATCTTCCCCACCCAGGGATCGAACCTGCATCTCTTGTGAATCCTGCACTGGCAGGTACATCCTTTACCCACTAGTGGTGCCTGGAGAACCATGGCTAACATGCGCTCTTCAGTTCCCCCAAATTAGATGCTTTATCATCCCTGGTAGGTGAGGGAAACGTCCCCAAACTGCTCTTTGCAGGTCTGTTGCTAGTTAATGAAATCATTTCCTCTAGGAAGGCAGAGATGTTCTCCTTTTAAAGTCTCCTGCTCTTTTTCACACATTTCCTTGATGCGTAATTACTCTGATGTTCCTCATACCTACCGCATTTTATGCTGTTCCTGAGTTTATTCTTCCATGATATTCTGTTCCTTCTCAGCACGCTTTGGTCTATCCCAATATTAGCATCTATTAAGTATCCATATTGCATAAAAGGTGCAGAAATCACATTTCATCTGATATTTGCCACCATATTCATAAAGCAGGATCCAGTTTAAATCCCATTTACACCATAAACTCCTGTATCATCAGTTTCTTTCCTTCTCTTTCAGAAAGAATGTTGGTAGCTCTTTGTGTGTAATTATAATACTCCTCTATTAAATCTCCCTACGACAAGGGATCATATCTTATTTGTATTATAAGTACTTTGTATAATAAGCACTTAAACCATAGTAGGTAATCAGTAAGTGCTTGTTGAGTGAATGAGTAAGTGAATGTAAGGGTGTGTATTTTGCTGTATGTGAAATTGAGAAAATTGCCTGATGATCACAAATGTCTCTTAAAACATCCTGTTTTCAGGCCTGTGTTCATCTCAGTTTCTTTCTCCTTCCACTTTACCCTGTTTCTCTAGATGTTCTGGTTACCACTAGAATGTCAGTTACCATCTGCCATATGTCAGGCACTCCCAAGTCTATATTTTTATAGACTGGCTCTGTCTCCTGAGAGCCAAACCCCTAAATCCAACTGTTTACTAGGCTTCTCTAGTGGGAGTTTCTGCAGGCACTTTAGTCTTCTTCTGCCTTATCTTTATTCACGGACTTCACCACTCACTCCATGCCGACCTCCTTCTCTCCTTCTCTTCCTCCTCCTCTGATGGTCCATAAACAGTTAATGGCAGCATTATCTAGCCAATTGAACAAATTTGATGTATGGAACCTAGTAGGTATCAGTATTTGTTGAAAAAACAAATGCCGTTCATGGAGATGGCCAAATCAGCTGAATATGAAAATTTGATGGCTACATTTAGAAACGGTGCTAAATCCAGTAGTAAAAAGCTAGAATGAGAGTGGGCTCTGGGAATTTCCCATCTTGCACTTTTGGCATCTTTGGAACATTAACCTATGTCACTCATGAGGTCTCCATTTAAAATCAGACCTGGAGGCTGATTGATTTGTCATCCTCCTTGCAACTCTGAAATGTTTTCCTCTAGGCCTGTGGGCCTTTGTAGTGAAGCCCTCTCACGGATACGTGCCAAGGTATGTTTTTCTTTCGTCTAGAGACTGGGGATATTTTGTGTAATATCATGTTAGGAATGAGGCTTAGAACAGATTTTTACATTCTTCCTTCTCAAGCTTCTATTAGAGGCATCAATTGTAATGAAAAAGCAAGAGATTTGGGTGGCAGACTGATGTGAGCCTGAATTCTGGCTCCTTATTTATTTCTAGCTTTGTGATTTTAAGTTCCTTAAGTTCATCGAATCTCAATTTCTTCATAAAATGGAGGCAATATTAGGCATAACACAGGGTTATTGAAAAGTTGTGTGTAAGAAGCTGTGGATGGTTCCTGAAACAGGGGTCTCCAAAAATGCACATTCCTTCCCTTCTTTCATTAGGTGAGTGGTGTTCTCTGCTGCTAACCTTGATTATCACTTTCTTCATTAGTGAATGAAATAATACCCGCAGTTATGAGGACTAAATTAGTTACAGTCACATGAAGTACATGATTATTTAAGAAATAGTAGAGTACTTCTTTTCTTCCTTCCCAGGTTTCATCCTTCCCAGGAAGGCATTGGGAAATACCTGTGAACTGATGTGTTTTGAGTCTGTGATAGCTTCTAGTCGACCTTAAGTCTCTTGTTAGGAGACCTAGGAAGATATGGACATAGAGGAGTATTACTGCTTTGCTTATTTTCTGTGATTCAGTGCTGCTCAACAGCAATGGGCCCGAGAGGAAACTTGTCATCTTCTCTCTGTGCCAGCTGTATACACCAGTGTACCTTTATCAGACTTTCCTTGAGGGCCTTTCACTGTGATGCATTTAACCAGTGGGAACTGAGTAATCCCCTGGGCGCTCTCATTGGTTACTTGTGGGTGTCCATATTTTCTGACTGGTGTAAGAATCCACCAGTCCTCATCCGCTTGTTAGCAGTTCAGTTAATAGGTTGGTAGTGACTTCCATTAAATCAAGGTATTTTTTCCCTACCATAATGGACTCCTCTGTATTCTTCCTTCCTTCCACAGTGTACAGTGCCCACCCCAAATAAAGTGATAGTAGTCCCTTCTCTTCAAATACCCAGAGCTTTCTGCAGCTAATACCTACAACGAAAGTAACAGTAGCAAGAACTACTTGCATTTCTCTGGACATATAAACCCTAATGAAGGAACTGATACATATTCAGTGTGTTTATATGATGATTTGAGCTGGGGAACAGGCCTGTGGAGGCAGGTGTCACACACTGAGATGACACCATTACAGTGAGCTGTTTTCCAGGAAGGGTTGATAAATGCATGACTCTCACCTAGTCTCTGCCTCGACTGTGACAGACTGTGACACTCATCAGCTTACTTTAATGGTAGATGGAGTTTGATAAGGAAGAAGAGAGGGAGCAAAGCAAGAAGACAGGGGATGGGCAAGAATGGGCATTTTCATGTAAGAGACTCTGGGAATCTACAAGCAAACAATTTGTAACCCAAACCTCCCACTCCCTTGATAGATTGCTGTTGGCATTTGTGTTTCTGCAAGAAAAAAAGTCGTTGCTTCTTGAAAAATTAGGCAAACAGAGGACTTTAAAATGTGGCAGTGCAGAGGAAAAAAAGCGAGAAAGTGCAGTTGGCAAGAATTCAGGGACAGCCAGTTGTCTTTATTGAAATGGCATTGAATTAAAAACTCAAAGAAGGCAGTGGCATCTTCTTTAATACAGACATTTAAAAAAATGCTAGGCCATCACTCCCCAGTAAACACTGCAGAGATAAAACCCCCCAAAACTGTGTGCAGTGTTTCTTGCCTGTTTTTTTTCTTCTGTCTCCAAACAAAGAGATTTGTGCTTGCTCCTGAAAGAAGGCAAATAGATACACTGCCCACATACCCTGGTGGTGGGAAGGCAGACCCCTGTGGCACTCCACCCCACCCCAGCCCTTCCCATCTGTTCAGGCACCAAGTTCTGCCTCTGTGCCGGGTGAACGGGTCTTCCAAGTCCACGTTTACATACTCTTGTTTCCAGACCATGGACGGGCAGGTTTCTCTGATGGTCAAAAATGAGGTTCAGGGTGAGAACAATCAGAAACTTTACTCTCCAGGCATCTATAAGCCACATTCCTATTTTTATAAGGAATTAGCTACAGATTGGGTAGCGCTTGTCGTGCTTTGAAACGTTTCCTGTGTGTTTCTGGCGTAACTGTGTTCTCTTTGGAATGCTGGGGCTTCAGAGCCCCTCTCCGCATCTCTCGCTCTTTTTTGCTTGCCAATTCCAGCACCTTCGCATGCATTACTCCGTCTTTTCCTCTCCAGGATGACCTGAAATGACCTTTTGCTTGGCACGAGACGTGATTCAACTGATAATAAAAGGGTTGGGGGCGGGGTGGGGACAGCGCTGGCTGGCTGTTCAGAACCGCGGAGGGGAGCAGGGGAGGGGGGAACCGCAACCATTTGAAGACAAACGCTGCTCCATTTTTTTTTTTTTTTTGCCATGCATTTCCTGTAATTAATTTTCCACCTATCGCCTACTACACGCAGAGAAGGTTTTTTTTTTTTTTTTTTTAAGGCATACCATTCTTTGTTTAACCCGAGCTCTTGGGTTGTTTGTATGAGGCCGGGGAGGAAGCGGAGGAGGAGGGAGACGGGGCACCCCGGCTGGGAGGCCCGAGCCCTCCGCTGGAATGCGGGGTCGGCTGCCCCGCAGCTTCCTTTCTTTCTCCCGCCGGGGTGTTTGGGGCTGGGAGCGTTTCTCCAAAGCCACGGTGGCGGCTAAGGTTCCGGCGCGCGGCTCCTCCTATTTCCCATCCGCTGCCTTTGAGGGGCGTGGGCTTGTTCCGGAGGCCGTGTTTCTTTGTTGTTTTGGGAAACTTAAATTTTTTTTTTTTCACTAACTCCAAAAAAATGCCCCTGGCAAGTCTCATCGATCCTTTTTCTCATTCTCTCACTTGGGGAGGGGCGGGAAGAAGAACAGACTATTTATTTGGGTAGTACTTGGCTGAGGTTGCAGCAGTTGCCACAGCAACAGCTCTGAACCTTGCACTGCGGAAGGTTCTCATTGCCTTCCTAAAGACCTCCTCTTTAAAGAGACCCTGCTAGCGATACTCTGTCCGTTTGAGGTTTCCGTGCATCGGTATCATCGAGACTGTTTGAAAAGACAAAGACAAGGTTTCCTTAGGTGGTTGGTGGGATATTTTTAGCCAAGCTTGATTAGATGAGCTGTGAGAAGAGAAACGTGGACTTAAGTCACGTGGGATGCTGAGGGTAGGGAATGTCTCCGTCCAAAGGCTTGTGAAATGCTAGAACATAGTCTAAAGGCGTGTCGCCACCCTGCAGGTTGCAGACAGCTGATGGGGATGGTTATGCAGCCATCCTGTCGCTCTCTCTTCTCCCGACAAAGGGAACTTACACATGAGATGCTCAGAGAGGTGAGGACCATCTTCCTTGGTCTGGAAAGACTTTCTTTTCCCGAGAATGCCTTACAAGCCGAAAGTTCCCTGAAAGGCAAGGGGATTGCTGCACAGTCCTCTTCTAGTTTCATACTTTCTGGCTTTTGTTGGAAACATCAATTCATTAATTCATCATGGACATCTTGAATGTTCGCTCTGTGCTAGACAGTATAGCTATAAGATTACCACCCCTCCCCCCACTAGTCTTAGCACTTGTCCTCCAGAAGCTTTCAATCAAGAAGTAGAAATAAGTAAACAAGATTAAATTCAGGGAAGAAATAACTGTAGATGCTACCATTTCAGGGGAAGAGCAACTGTGGTCCTGCCAGTTCCATTAGAGCCACTGGTGTGATCCACACCACTTCCTTCATTAAAAGGAAGTGACTCCTGTGAAACGCTTGATGAAATACATCCCCTCTCCTCTCAGCCAGTCAGTATCTTTCTCTTGCCCTTCTTCAAAAGTGCCTTGTAGGAAAAGAACTGCCCCGTCTGGAACAAATGCCAGGAAGCTGGCCTTGAGAATCCCAGTGTGGATGGGCACAATCATCATCTTGGGTGAGAACCTCAGCCCAGTTTCTTTCTAACCTGCTGTAGAGATGGAAAGAAGCTCATAGCCCTGAGTGCCTTCCATGTGCCATACATTATGCTGATTCCTTATCACGTCTATAGTGTCCTCATGTGGTACCTGGTTTCATCTGAACCATACAATTAAAGAAAAGATTGGAGTTGGTAATTTTCTCAGTTATCATAAGGATTGTAAATAACTGGTTCCATTCTAGATGTGCAGACAGAAATAGACCGGTGTGTAAAGAGTGAGGATTCGCTGCCTGGGGAACATAGAAGCCAATATGATGATTCACCAGGTTTTGAGAAAAGAAAATTATTTTGTGATTAGTTAGCAAGGAGACAAGAGGCAAGGCTCAAATCTATCTCCCCAACCCAGGATTTGGGGCCAAATTTAAGGGATTAGGGGAATTTCCAAACTTGGAAGCTGATTGGCTAGTCTTGCATCAGTCCATATAAGCCACTGCTGCTGCTGAAGCCAGATTTTCTTTATTGAAGGACTTCTTGTAAGGGCTTGGCAATGTTTCTGTTCTTTATGTTTGTTGACTGAAGATTCTTGATTCTGGGTTCATCCTGCAGATTGGGTTCCTATCTTGCAAATGTTCAGTGCTGTCTCTGTAAAATAACTCTGGTTTTGATTAATCAACAACCTATCTTAAGGAAGTGAAACCAGTTTAAGCCGATCAGTGTCTTACATGCTGCTTCAATTTTATGCAATAGATAATCTGAGATATTAGTCTTAATTCTCCCTGAGAGTCCCTTTTGAGAAAGTTGCAAGATATCCATGTTAACAGATGAGGAAACTGAGGTTCAAAGAAGTTGTTCAAGATCACATAGGCAGCAGTGATGGAACTAGGGATGACAACTTTTCCTTTCCGACTCCGAAATTCAGTCTTTCAAGATGGCTTGAGTTGCTTGTACTATTAAAAAGAATTGGTTCTAATTCTCCTCTAGGCTATTAAAAAAGAATAGAATGGTAGGATTAAAATTCAGTGACTTAAAGTGCTAATAGTTTGGTTGGAAACTCTACAAAGACAAGAATTGAGTCTTTTTTCTTTTTTCACTAATAGCTCTCTCCCTTGACATTATCTTTCGATTTAGGCAGAGTATCGCCAGGAGAGTCACTGCTCAGCGTGACAGGGACACCTTGTTTTTAACTCAAGTCATTACCATCCAGCTTCATCACTCTAGACGTGACCTCACATGTTTTGTAAAACCAGAACTCTCCTCAAAGGCTGGAAACTTTTGCCGTCAAAATCAAATACTGAGCCTCAAGGTCTAGGATCATTCCTAAAGAAGAGCTATCAGCACTAGCATGTTTGACAAAATGAGTGCTTTTAAAGGGATGATAGTAATTTGTAAGACTTTGTCTATGAACTTCCTCCTTTGTAGCATAGATTGTCAGTTACTCAAACTCTCTGTTCCTTAGTTTCATCTGAAAAGTAGGGTAACAGTAGTATTATCAAATAAGATCATGGTAAGGGTTACTCTGAGAATAAGCCTGCACAGCCCTGTGCACAGTGCCAAGCCCGTGTGAAGTGCTGTTTATTATGCCAGCTATTATTATGTTAATTATCACCATCACTTTTATTTGTATTACAGTTGATTGATTAAATGGAGAGTTGGCATTGTATTTCCCAGGCCTAGGACATAAGCCACATTACAGGCTGATAAATCTTTTTCTTTCTGAACTTTGTCTTCCTCTCACCATGACACCACTTCTCTTGGTTTTAAACATCCATTTATCCTTGGATGCCTCCTTTCCTTTTCCCTTAGCCTTCTCAAGCAACACAAAATATCTTGCTCCTAAATTGGTTGTATGACAACACCAGGAATCAGCAAGTTTTCTTTCTTTCTTTTTTGTAAATAAAAAGCCAGATAGAGTTTTACACTCTGCAGGCTATAGGACCTCTGATGTAATGGCTCAACGCTGTTGCTTATAGTGTAAAGCACATGCCTTAGACAATATTGAAATGAGAATGTGGGTGTTCTGATAAAACTATGTATGAAACTTGAAATTTAGATTTCACAAAGGTTCAACTGTCACAAAATATTATTACTTAAAATTTTTTTCAACCATGTAGAAATGTAAAAACCACCCTTAGCTCCCGGGCTTTTTAAAAACAGGCGGTGTGATTTCCTGGCAGTCTAGTGGTTAAAGCTCTGCACTTCCAATACAGGGGGCATTAAGTTTGATCCTTGGTAAGGGAACTAACATCCCACATGCTCCATGGTGCAACCGAAAACACCAAATGGTTAAAAAAAATTCAACGAAAAATCTATTTTTAAAAAAGCAGACAGTGGACCCCTATTTTGCTGACCCCTGATTTACACTTAAATATGTTTCAATCACTGTGACACTAGAAGAACTTACAGAAAATACATCTTTGAGGGGCAGTGCCTTGTGTGGGCCACACACAGTGGCAGTTTATCCCCTTGGTTCTCTGTAGGAAGGATGGCTGGCACAATGGGACCCAGTTGGCCAGCTCAGTGTTTTCATTTTCAGGAAAACAGGGCCTTTGGGAAGAGCATCTGCCATCATGACAGACATGGCTTCAACCACATTTGGGCTCTCAACCCTTAGTACTGTTCTGATTTAGTTTTTCAGCTGCAATTTTCCTTACCGTGAAAGTGGAAGTGACCATGCTGACTCTGATGTTACTACACAACTAAATGATATAGATGCTCTATGTGACAATATATGTTAAGAGGATAATGACAAATACACGGTAGATATTTTCTAAATGTTTGATGAGTATTAGTAGGCACTACTCAGCTTATGTTTCCTTCTGTCCTTCACCAGTGAGGGCAGCTAGGGGCCAGTCTTGGCTGTTGTGAAAGATGAGAGTAGGAGGGTAGGATGTCTGGAGTTTAAAAAAGAAGTCTTCTGATCTTTTCGGGGATAGATGTGAGGGCTGGTGAGAAGACAGAATTAGGACATTTTTGGCAAAGGAAAAAATAGATCATTTGACATAAGTGAAACTGGAGCTTGTAGAATCAGAGGCTCTGTCATCGGGTTAAGACTCAGCTCAAGATGACATTGATGTCTGAGGGCGCGATCAAGGTGTCAGGGCCATTTCTGGTACGGCATCTTCAGGGAGAGTGAGCCATCATTGCCTGATTCCTATGTGAACTGGGGCTTCTTGAATGGAGAAGCAGAGCTCTTTGAGAGACTCTGCACTGTCAGGATCTGAATCACTGAGGGAAGTAGATTTATGTGCATACCTGTGTGCATGAGAGAGAGACGTACTCTTCTGCTCATACACATTAGCCTTGCTGGTTGAAATAAAAACAGGAGACAAGTGTCTTAGGAGTTTGGAAACACAGGAAAAGTGAAAGTGTTAGTTGGTTAGTCGTGTCTGACTCTTTGCAACCCCATGGACTGTAGCCTGCCAGTCTCCTCTGCCCATGGAATTCTCCAAGCAAGAATACTGGAGTGGGTTGCCATTCCCTTCTCCAGAGTATGTTCCTGGCCCAGGGATCGAACCCAGGGATCAAAACCAGGTTTTCTGCATAACAGGCATATTCTTTACCATCTGAGCCACCAGGAAACACAGGACAGACAGTCAGTTCTGTGGATTGCATACATCATAAAAGGCTCTGAACTGAAGGAAAAAGATTTCTTTATTTCTCATCTCTGAGACAGCTTAGTTATGTATATTTTGATACATGAATATGGAGATTATTTTGTATTAAAATTAACTTATGTGATGTTCCTGAAATTGATGCTTCAAATTAAGAGAGATTTAACTTTAGCTTAAAAACGATTGTATTTCTGCTCCCTCCTGTGACCAACATTTAAAAGTAATGTTAGCAAAATATTTTAAGACAAGATTTGGATTTAGCTTATCATTCATATTCTAAAAATATAAAAATTCCTACATAAATTCTATGAACTCAGTAAGTTATCATTGTTCCCACAAATTATTTAAAATTATAAGAATGTAGACTCATATTTAATTATNGGGGCGGGAAGAAGAACAGACTATTTATTTGGGTAGTACTTGGCTGAGGTTGCAGCAGTTGCCACAGCAACAGCTCTGAACCTTGCACTGCGGAAGGTTCTCATTGCCTTCCTAAAGACCTCCTCTTTAAAGAGACCCTGCTAGCGATACTCTGTCCGTTTGAGGTTTCCGTGCATCGGTATCATCGAGACTGTTTGAAAAGACAAAGACAAGGTTTCCTTAGGTGGTTGGTGGGATATTTTTAGCCAAGCTTGATTAGATGAGCTGTGAGAAGAGAAACGTGGACTTAAGTCACGTGGGATGCTGAGGGTAGGGAATGTCTCCGTCCAAAGGCTTGTGAAATGCTAGAACATAGTCTAAAGGCGTGTCGCCACCCTGCAGGTTGCAGACAGCTGATGGGGATGGTTATGCAGCCATCCTGTCGCTCTCTCTTCTCCCGACAAAGGGAACTTACACATGAGATGCTCAGAGAGGTGAGGACCATCTTCCTTGGTCTGGAAAGACTTTCTTTTCCCGAGAATGCCTTACAAGCCGAAAGTTCCCTGAAAGGCAAGGGGATTGCTGCACAGTCCTCTTCTAGTTTCATACTTTCTGGCTTTTGTTGGAAACATCAATTCATTAATTCATCATGGACATCTTGAATGTTCGCTCTGTGCTAGACAGTATAGCTATAAGATTACCACCCCTCCCCCCACTAGTCTTAGCACTTGTCCTCCAGAAGCTTTCAATCAAGAAGTAGAAATAAGTAAACAAGATTAAATTCAGGGAAGAAATAACTGTAGATGCTACCATTTCAGGGGAAGAGCAACTGTGGTCCTGCCAGTTCCATTAGAGCCACTGGTGTGATCCACACCACTTCCTTCATTAAAAGGAAGTGACTCCTGTGAAACGCTTGATGAAATACATCCCCTCTCCTCTCAGCCAGTCAGTATCTTTCTCTTGCCCTTCTTCAAAAGTGCCTTGTAGGAAAAGAACTGCCCCGTCTGGAACAAATGCCAGGAAGCTGGCCTTGAGAATCCCAGTGTGGATGGGCACAATCATCATCTTGGGTGAGAACCTCAGCCCAGTTTCTTTCTAACCTGCTGTAGAGATGGAAAGAAGCTCATAGCCCTGAGTGCCTTCCATGTGCCATACATTATGCTGATTCCTTATCACGTCTATAGTGTCCTCATGTGGTACCTGGTTTCATCTGAACCATACAATTAAAGAAAAGATTGGAGTTGGTAATTTTCTCAGTTATCATAAGGATTGTAAATAACTGGTTCCATTCTAGATGTGCAGACAGAAATAGACCGGTGTGTAAAGAGTGAGGATTCGCTGCCTGGGGAACATAGAAGCCAATATGATGATTCACCAGGTTTTGAGAAAAGAAAATTATTTTGTGATTAGTTAGCAAGGAGACAAGAGGCAAGGCTCAAATCTATCTCCCCAACCCAGGATTTGGGGCCAAATTTAAGGGATTAGGGGAATTTCCAAACTTGGAAGCTGATTGGCTAGTCTTGCATCAGTCCATATAAGCCACTGCTGCTGCTGAAGCCAGATTTTCTTTATTGAAGGACTTCTTGTAAGGGCTTGGCAATGTTTCTGTTCTTTATGTTTGTTGACTGAAGATTCTTGATTCTGGGTTCATCCTGCAGATTGGGTTCCTATCTTGCAAATGTTCAGTGCTGTCTCTGTAAAATAACTCTGGTTTTGATTAATCAACAACCTATCTTAAGGAAGTGAAACCAGTTTAAGCCGATCAGTGTCTTACATGCTGCTTCAATTTTATGCAATAGATAATCTGAGATATTAGTCTTAATTCTCCCTGAGAGTCCCTTTTGAGAAAGTTGCAAGATATCCATGTTAACAGATGAGGAAACTGAGGTTCAAAGAAGTTGTTCAAGATCACATAGGCAGCAGTGATGGAACTAGGGATGACAACTTTTCCTTTCCGACTCCGAAATTCAGTCTTTCAAGATGGCTTGAGTTGCTTGTACTATTAAAAAGAATTGGTTCTAATTCTCCTCTAGGCTATTAAAAAAGAATAGAATGGTAGGATTAAAATTCAGTGACTTAAAGTGCTAATAGTTTGGTTGGAAACTCTACAAAGACAAGAATTGAGTCTTTTTTCTTTTTTCACTAATAGCTCTCTCCCTTGACATTATCTTTCGATTTAGGCAGAGTATCGCCAGGAGAGTCACTGCTCAGCGTGACAGGGACACCTTGTTTTTAACTCAAGTCATTACCATCCAGCTTCATCACTCTCTAGACGTGACCTCACATGTTTTGTAAAACCAGAACTCTCCTCAAAGGCTGGAAACTTTTGCCGTCAAAATCAAATACTGAGCCTCAAGGTCTAGGATCATTCCTAAAGAAGAGCTATCAGCACTAGCATGTTTGACAAAATGAGTGCTTTTAAAGGGATGATAGTAATTTGTAAGACTTTGTCTATGAACTTCCTCCTTTGTAGCATAGATTGTCAGTTACTCAAACTCTCTGTTCCTTAGTTTCATCTGAAAAGTAGGGTAACGGTAGTATTATCAAATAAGATCATGGTAAGGGTTACTCTGAGAATAAGCCTGCACAGCCCTGTGCACAGTGCCAAGCCCGTGTGAAGTGCTGTTTATTATGCCAGCTATTATTATGTTAATTATCACCATCACTTTTATTTGTATTACAGTTGATTGATTAAATGGAGAGTTGGCATTGTATTTCCCAGGCCTAGGACATAAGCCACATTACAGGCTGATAAATCTTTTTCTTTCTGAACTTTGTCTTCCTCTCACCATGACACCACTTCTCTTGGTTTTAAACATCCATTTATCCTTGGATGCCTCCTTTCCTTTTCCCTTAGCCTTCTCAAGCAACACAAAATATCTTGCTCCTAAATTGGTTGTATGACAACACCAGGAATCAGCAAGTTTTCTTTCTTTCTTTTTTGTAAATAAAAAGCCAGATAGAGTTTTACACTCTGCAGGCTATAGGACCTCTGATGTAATGGCTCAACGCTGTTGCTTATAGTGTAAAGCACATGCCTTAGACAATATTGAAATGAGAATGTGGGTGTTCTGATAAAACTATGTATGAAACTTGAAATTTAGATTTCACAAAGGTTCAACTGTCACAAAATATTATTACTTAAAATTTTTTTCAACCATGTAGAAATGTAAAAACCACCCTTAGCTCCCGGGCTTTTTAAAAACAGGCGGTGTGATTTCCTGGCAGTCTAGTGGTTAAAGCTCTGCACTTCCAATACAGGGGGCATTAAGTTTGATCCTTGGTAAGGGAACTAACATCCCACATGCTCCATGGTGCAACCGAAAACACCAAATGGTTAAAAAAAATTCAACGAAAAATCTATTTTTAAAAAAGCAGACAGTGGACCCCTATTTTGCTGACCCCTGATTTACACTTAAATATGTTTCAATCACTGTGACACTAGAAGAACTTACAGAAAATACATCTTTGAGGGGCAGTGCCTTGTGTGGGCCACACACAGTGGCAGTTTATCCCCTTGGTTCTCTGTAGGAAGGATGGCTGGCACAATGGGACCCAGTTGGCCAGCTCAGTGTTTTCATTTTCAGGAAAACAGGGCCTTTGGGAAGAGCATCTGCCATCATGACAGACATGGCTTCAACCACATTTGGGCTCTCAACCCTTAGTACTGTTCTGATTTAGTTTTTCAGCTGCAATTTTCCTTACCGTGAAAGTGGAAGTGACCATGCTGACTCTGATGTTACTACACAACTAAATGATATAGATGCTCTATGTGACAATATATGTTAAGAGGATAATGACAAATACACGGTAGATATTTTCTAAATGTTTGATGAGTATTAGTAGGCACTACTCAGCTTATGTTTCCTTCTGTCCTTCACCAGTGAGGGCAGCTAGGGGCCAGTCTTGGCTGTTGTGAAAGATGAGAGTAGGAGGGTAGGATGTCTGGAGTTTAAAAAAGAAGTCTTCTGATCTTTTCGGGGATAGATGTGAGGGCTGGTGAGAAGACAGAATTAGGACATTTTTGGCAAAGGAAAAAATAGATCATTTGACATAAGTGAAACTGGAGCTTGTAGAATCAGAGGCTCTGTCATCGGGTTAAGACTCAGCTCAAGATGACATTGATGTCTGAGGGCGCGATCAAGGTGTCAGGGCCATTTCTGGTACGGCATCTTCAGGGAGAGTGAGCCATCATTGCCTGATTCCTATGTGAACTGGGGCTTCTTGAATGGAGAAGCAGAGCTCTTTGAGAGACTCTGCACTGTCAGGATCTGAATCACTGAGGGAAGTAGATTTATGTGCATACCTGTGTGCATGAGAGAGAGACGTACTCTTCTGCTCATACACATTAGCCTTGCTGGTTGAAATAAAAACAGGAGACAAGTGTCTTAGGAGTTTGGAAACACAGGAAAAGTGAAAGTGTTAGTTGGTTAGTCGTGTCTGACTCTTTGCAACCCCATGGACTGTAGCCTGCCAGTCTCCTCTGCCCATGGAATTCTCCAAGCAAGAATACTGGAGTGGGTTGCCATTCCCTTCTCCAGAGTATGTTCCTGGCCCAGGGATCGAACCCAGGGATCAAAACCAGGTTTTCTGCATAACAGGCATATTCTTTACCATCTGAGCCACCAGGAAACACAGGACAGACAGTCAGTTCTGTGGATTGCATACATCATAAAAGGCTCTGAACTGAAGGAAAAAGATTTCTTTATTTCTCATCTCTGAGACAGCTTAGTTATGTATATTTTGATACATGAATATGGAGATTATTTTGTATTAAAATTAACTTATGTGATGTTCCTGAAATTGATGCTTCAAATTAAGAGAGATTTAACTTTAGCTTAAAAACGATTGTATTTCTGCTCCCTCCTGTGACCAACATTTAAAAGTAATGTTAGCAAAATATTTTAAGACAAGATTTGGATTTAGCTTATCATTCATATTCTAAAAATATAAAAATTCCTACATAAATTCTATGAACTCAGTAAGTTATCATTGTTCCCACAAATTATTTAAAATTATAAGAATGTAGACTCATATTTAATTATATGAACTTGTAACAATACATATCTTTTAAAAACAGTTGATTCTGTGAATTCCTATAATGCTAAAAATCATACATATATAATGTGTTAGCTTAAATTGTAATTTCTGTACCTTTAGACAACTTTAGACTAATGTTAAATTAATATTAATTTATCCATAAATTTTGGATTTGTAGGCAATTAAAAAAAGATGTAAATATTAGGTATTAAATATGATTGTAACTGACCTTTATTTTATATATTAATTACTATACCTTGGGCTTCCCAGGTGGCTCACGTAAAGAATTTGCCTGCCAATGCAGGAGATGTGGGTTTGATCCCTGGAGTCAGAAAGATCCCTTGGAGAAAGAAATGGCAACCTACTATAGTACTCTTGCCTAGGAAATCCCATGGACAGAGGAGGCTGGTGGGCTATAGTCCATGGGGTTGTAAAAGAGTCAGACATGACTTAGCTACTAAGCAACAACAATTGCACCTTGGCAAAATATGCAAATATCTTTAAATGTTATAATAAATATGCTTGTTTTTCTACCTTAGAAATTGTCACAGTGGTAAAATATGTATGTGGAAAAAATTAGCTAGACTATTTTTGTTTCTGATCTTCCAGTTTTCTGTCTGGAAAAGCAAAAGCTGCTTACCTTTAGTAAGGGAGCAATTCATGTAAATTATTGAGATAATAGTAAGTGCAATAATTTTGGAGAAATATAAGTACATATAAAAATAATAAATATGGTGTGCCTTTTAAGGAAGTTGTTAGTTTATTAGAATGATAAATTTAATTATATACACATACATATATGTACACACATTTTATGCTAATAAAATCTATTTCCATAGTTACATTTTTGTATATGTCTAAATACATACATGTAAAGGCATATTAAGATTGACCTAAAAAGTTTAGAGATAACATTAATCTTTTATTACATTTTTTAAAGTCAAATTAAACGTTAAGGGTCTGAGGAAGGTAAAATTTCTTTGCTAGGTTTGTAATGCTCGCATGAGTTTTAAGGAAATGCTGAATTGTGAAAAAAAATTGCTATTTACAAGGTTGGCCTAGTGTTAATGGATTTATTTTAAACGAGTCTTTGGATCTATTACTGAAAATTGTTACATGGATGACGTATCTCATGTCTCAGTTCAGTTTAATCGCTCAGTTGTGTCTGACTCTGCGATTCCATGGACTGCAGCACCTCAGGCTTCTCTGTCCATCACCAACTCCGGGAGCTTGCTCAAACTCATGTCCATCGAGTCGGTGATGCCATCCAACCATCTCATCCTCTGTCATCCTCTTCTCCTCCTGGCTTCCATCTTTCCCAGCACCAGGGTCTTTTCCAGTGAGTCAGTTCTTTGCATCAGTGGCCAAAATATTGGAGTTTCAGCTTCAGCATCAGTCCTTCCAATGAATATTCAGGACTCATATCTATGACATGTCAAATTAGAATATATTTGGGCTTTCTTTTTAGATTTTAAAATTTTATTTATTTTTTAAACCTTTTAATCTTGCATTGGGGTATTAACAATGTTGTGATAGTTTCAGGTGAGCAGTGAAGGAATCCAGCCATACATAAACAGGTATCCATTCTCCCTCAAACTCCCCTCCCATTATTTGGGTTTTCTTTTTTAAAAAATGGCCAAATTATTCTGTGTCCAAATAACAGAGACTCCTTTTCATTGCCCAAACATTCTGCTAAATGTCTAAAATTTAGGCAAATTTTGAATCATTTTGACCCAGATTTCCCCTTTTATTGACAAAAGTTAAATTTCTAATAATCATTGTTTTTCTTGTGAGTTTAAAGATATTGTCTATAACTGTTTTTTGCCTTTGGATGTGATGATTTGTATTCCTATTTTGTTTTCTTTGACATCCCTTCTTGATTTTAGCTTTCCAAGGCAAAATCCCTAAATCAGAAGAATTAAAATGTTAAGATATCTTTTCAACAAAATTTTTTGGTTTCTTGGTATGTCCATTAGGTAGCACAAAATTGAACTGTTTTACTTTATCAAAGAAAAAGTAATACAAAAATTTTGGACCTTTCATTTGCGCTTGCCTTTGTAATCAAACTTATTTTAAGAAATAGAGCTTTGGAGTAATTTAGGGAACAATGCTCTGTTTTTGGACACTTCCATTTTTTTTTTCAGACCTTACAAGAAAAGCTCATTACTTGAGATAAAGCCCAAGTTATTTTGATTTAGCCATATCTGATGATGTCTACATTGCAAGTTTCATCTCTGGGTGCAGTATCATTCTTGATGAGTGGTTCAACAATTTCTTGTGTTATTTGATAACCCCACTGGAGTATTTCTTCCCCTGGAAAACACATCATTGGATGGCCCTTAATATCTGCTATGTTTGCCGTGTACAAGTCTCTTGACAACTACCCACAAATAGGGCACAAATCTTTTATCTTGTTAACCTGATGCTTTTCAGGATAGTCTGTGATATATCATCCATGATTATTTTGGTCCATGAATTTTCCTTCTTAGAAGAAGAGATCTTTGGATAATTTAATTCAAGAAGGGGAAAAAACATTATAAGTCTTATTTAGAGTTCAAAGCCTTTAACAACCAAATGGGGTACTCTGGATTGCCTTTTTTGTCTGAAAGCCCCTTCATTCCATGTTTTACAAGAATTCCCCAAAATGAGAGGATCTTATGTGTTGTGGTTTGGAAAGGAACAGGAGAGTCAGAATTACTGGTGGCTCAGTGGTAAAGAATCCAACTGCCAATGTAGGAGATGTAGGTTTGATCCCAGGGTCAGGAAGATCCCCTGGAGAAGGAAATGGCAACCTACTCCAGTATTCTTGCCAGGGAAATCCCATGGACAGAGGAGCCTGATGGGCTAGAGTCCATGGGGTCACAAAGAGTTGGACAGGACTGAGCTACTAAATAAAAAAGAGCTTGAATAACACAGGCCCTCTAGAGGTAATTGTGTCCAGTAAGAAGATTTTTAAATTTGTGTCTCTATAGACCTCTTAGTATCTTTAACATTACTAACGAGATCTAGGGATCAAAGAAATCTTGACATTAAGTAAATTAGTTCATTCTCCTGTATCTGGTTCTTTAGTCTGACACCAGAGGTCATCTATTGTAAGATTCCATTTATTTTTTAAAAACTTAATTTATTATTTTTTATATTTTAGTTAAGTGTCTACATCATTTTTATTTCTCCTGGGATTTGAAATTTATTGGCGTATAGTTGATGTATAATGTTGTGTTAGTTTCAGGTGGAGAGCAAAGTGAATTAATTATACCTGTACGTATATCCACTCTTTTTTAGATTCTTTTCCTATATAGGCCATTATAGGATTTTGAATAGAGTTTTATATGATTCCATTTAATTGAAATATACAGAAAAGGTAAATCTATAAAGTCTAAAAATCCTGGGGGTGGGATTAGGGAATGTGAAGCAGGTGTTGTGGGTTTGGGGTTTTTTGTTTTGTTTTGGAATTTGATAGAGATGGTGATTGCACAACATGATGGCTGTGCTTATTGCCATTGAATTGTTTTCTTTAAAATGATCGATTTTACATCATGTGAATTTCACCTAAAAAAGCTATGAAGTTGTTCATGAAGGCCCTCTTTAAGACCCTTGACTTCCTGTGCCCACCACTCCAAGGGTCCAGTGTCCTAAGCTTTGCTGAGTCTCAACTCCTTCCATGCCTTCTAAGACATGCAATTAAAATCATGCAATTCAGGCCCTTAAACTTTATAAATACATTCCCTTGATTACTCCAGCTGAGACACTTTGGTCTCTCTTACTGCAGTAGTTTCAGTAAACTTGTCTTTGGACTTAAGACAAATTGGATCAGAGGATAAGGGAAAAGCCCAGAAAAGCTAATGTCTGAGGCTTAACTCTGGATATGGGAGGCCAGGCTTATAGAGAAACCAGTCTTTGACCAAGTCTGTTGGGAAGGAAGGGTAAAAAACTGTCAGTGGACTTACGCCTTGATCTGATTTGACTCAAGAAATAGTGAATGCATGCATGCTCACTTGCTCAGTCATGTCAGACTCTTTGTTATCCCATGGACTGTAGCCTCTCAGGCTCCACTGTCATTGGAATTTTTCAGGCAAGAATACTGGGGTGGGTTGTCATTTCCTACTCCAGAGGGTGTTCCTGACCCAGGGATAGAATCCACGTCTCCTGCATTGGCTCCTTTATCACTGCGCCACCTGGGAACNTATCTGATGATGTCTACATTGCAAGTTTCATCTCTGGGTGCAGTATCATTCTTGATGAGTGGTTCAACAATTTCTTGTGTTATTTGATAACCCCACTGGAGTATTTCTTCCCCTGGAAAACACATCATTGGATGGCCCTTAATATCTGCTATGTTTGCCGTGTACAAGTCTCTTGACAACTACCCACAAATAGGGCACAAATCTTTTATCTTGTTAACCTGATGCTTTTCAGGATAGTCTGTGATATATCATCCATGATTATTTTGGTCCATGAATTTTCCTTCTTAGAAGAAGAGATCTTTGGATAATTTAATTCAAGAAGGGGAAAAAACATTATAAGTCTTATTTAGAGTTCAAAGCCTTTAACAACCAAATGGGGTACTCTGGATTGCCTTTTTTGTCTGAAAGCCCCTTCATTCCATGTTTTACAAGAATTCCCCAAAATGAGAGGATCTTATGTGTTGTGGTTTGGAAAGGAACAGGAGAGTCAGAATTACTGGTGGCTCAGTGGTAAAGAATCCAACTGCCAATGTAGGAGATGTAGGTTTGATCCCAGGGTCAGGAAGATCCCCTGGAGAAGGAAATGGCAACCTACTCCAGTATTCTTGCCAGGGAAATCCCATGGACAGAGGAGCCTGATGGGCTAGAGTCCATGGGGTCACAAAGAGTTGGACAGGACTGAGCTACTAAATAAAAAAGAGCTTGAATAACACAGGCCCTCTAGAGGTAATTGTGTCCAGTAAGAAGATTTTTAAATTTGTGTCTCTATAGACCTCTTAGTATCTTTAACATTACTAACGAGATCTAGGGATCAAAGAAATCTTGACATTAAGTAAATTAGTTCATTCTCCTGTATCTGGTTCTTTAGTCTGACACCAGAGGTCATCTATTGTAAGATTCCATTTATTTTTTAAAAACTTAATTTATTATTTTTTATATTTTAGTTAAGTGTCTACATCATTTTTATTTCTCCTGGGATTTGAAATTTATTGGCGTATAGTTGATGTATAATGTTGTGTTAGTTTCAGGTGGAGAGCAAAGTGAATTAATTATACCTGTACGTATATCCACTCTTTTTTAGATTCTTTTCCTATATAGGCCATTATAGGATTTTGAATAGAGTTTTATATGATTCCATTTAATTGAAATATACAGAAAAGGTAAATCTATAAAGTCTAAAAATCCTGGGGGTGGGATTAGGGAATGTGAAGCAGGTGTTGTGGGTTTGGGGTTTTTTGTTTTGTTTTGGAATTTGATAGAGATGGTGATTGCACAACATGATGGCTGTGCTTATTGCCATTGAATTGTTTTCTTTAAAATGATCGATTTTACATCATGTGAATTTCACCTAAAAAAGCTATGAAGTTGTTCATGAAGGCCCTCTTTAAGACCCTTGACTTCCTGTGCCCACCACTCCAAGGGTCCAGTGTCCTAAGCTTTGCTGAGTCTCAACTCCTTCCATGCCTTCTAAGACATGCAATTAAAATCATGCAATTCAGGCCCTTAAACTTTATAAATACATTCCCTTGATTACTCCAGCTGAGACACTTTGGTCTCTCTTACTGCAGTAGTTTCAGTAAACTTGTCTTTGGACTTAAGACAAATTGGATCAGAGGATAAGGGAAAAGCCCAGAAAAGCTAATGTCTGAGGCTTAACTCTGGATATGGGAGGCCAGGCTTATAGAGAAACCAGTCTTTGACCAAGTCTGTTGGGAAGGAAGGGTAAAAAACTGTCAGTGGACTTACGCCTTGATCTGATTTGACTCAAGAAATAGTGAATGCATGCATGCTCACTTGCTCAGTCATGTCAGACTCTTTGTTATCCCATGGACTGTAGCCTCTCAGGCTCCACTGTCATTGGAATTTTTCAGGCAAGAATACTGGGGTGGGTTGTCATTTCCTACTCCAGAGGGTGTTCCTGACCCAGGGATAGAATCCACGTCTCCTGCATTGGCTCCTTTATCACTGCGCCACCTGGGAACCCCTCGAGAAATAGTGCCCAGTCTAACTATGAAGTGTCTTGGTACTTGATGGTAATTAGGATTGATTTTTTAAGAGGTATGTGTGTGTCTGAAATAATGTCTATTACTTTATATAAAAAAATTATCCCTAAACTAGTGCCTTAAAGCAATACACATTTGAGTATCTTATAGTTTTTGTTAATTAAGTGTATAGTACATCTTAGCTGGTCCTCTGTTCCAGGATCTCTTACAGGCTGCAATCAAGGTATTGGCTGGGCTGCAGTCATCTTGAGTTTCACTTTGGAAAGTTCTGCTTCTGAGCTCTTGAGAAAGTTCCTCCTGGGCTGTTTGACTGAAAGCCTCAGTTACTCAGTGGATGTTGTTTAGAGGCAACTTTCTTTCTTCCTATATGGATCTGTCCAACATGGAGGCTTGATTCATCAAATGATGAGGACTGAGAAGTTGATAGAATCTAACAAGTGAGAAATCAGTCTCTTGTAATCTGATCATGAAAGTGACATTCTATCCCTTTTGCTGTATTTAAAAAAATTATTTTAATTGGAGGATAACTACAATATTGTGATGGTTTTTGCTGTATATCAACATGAATTGGCCATAGGTATACATGTGTCCCCACCATCCTGACCCCCCTGCCTCTTCCCTCCCCCCATCCTTCTAGGTTGTCCCATAGCACGAACTTTGGGTGCCCTTCTTCATACATCAAACTCACACTGGTAAGAATCAAGGCACTTGGTCCATCCCGCCTTCAAAGGGAAGAGACTACACAAGGGTATGTATACTGGTAAGGGTCATTTGAATGCAACCTTTGAAAACTGGCTACCACAGATGCTGCTGCTGCTAAGTTGCTTCAGTCGTGTCCAACTCAGTGCGACCCCAGAGACGGCAGCCCACCAGGCTCCCCTGTCCCTGGGATTCTCCAGGCAAGAACACTGGAGTGGGTTGCCATTTCCTTCTCCAATGCATGAAAGTGAAAAGTGAAAGTGAAGTTGCTCAGTCATATCTGACTCTTAGCAACCCCATGGACTGCAGCCCACCAGGCTCCTCCATCCATGGGATTTTCCAGGCAAGAGTACTGGAGAGGGTTGCCATTGCCTTCTCCAACCACAGATGATAATCATACCCAAATTAAACAATATGTCTCATTAGCCATAGAAGCTTGAAAATTATAGTGAAATTGGTTTTCTTTGATTTAAACTTAAGCTAGAATATTAGGTTGGCCAAAAAGTTTGTTCAGGCTTTTTTCCATGGAAAAACCCAAGTGAACTGTTTGACCAACCCAATATCACAAGTAAAAGTGAACTCAAATTTTTATCTTGAGGTTCTACAAGAGGCAAAATAGTTAATATACCCTTTGGTTTTAAAGATTCTAGACCTGTCTGAAAGTGTTCTTGCCTTTTTCTCAGATGAAGTGACAGATAGTCTTGAAACAGGAGTATCTGAAAAGTTAGGGTGTTTTGTAAGTATTTCCTGTTTCCCTTGAAAATTACAAGGCTTGTGTTGTCATCAGCCTCATTCCAGTTGATTAACTGGATTTGCAGACTTCTCTGTGGAAAAGCTTCACGAAATGAACCACGTGTTTTACAACCAGTGAAATGTCTCAAAATATGGGAGATTGTAGTGTTAGCTTCAGAAGCAGAAGGGATTATTCTATTTTCTTACCATCTGAACTTGTCCAGTGGTAGACACATAAACTTGGCTTGCCTGTATCCAGAAGATTATCAGTAAGCATTGCTTTATTCTCTCTTGGAGATGGAGCTCTTTGGTGTGCTACAATGGAACAAGATTTAGATAAGTAACTAAGAGACCAAGGCATTGAAAGAACAATTATATAAGATATCTGGGATAACCCTTGAAAAAAAACCGTCTCATTTTACCTGGGGAGAAACTGAGGCACAAGAACTGAAGCTGTTTTTCCAAGAAGATTTCGCTGGTTCAGAGAATTTTTAGATTGACAGCTGATCTGCTGTTGATTTTGTTTAACTACATACTATAAGTATGATAGTGGAAAGTATACGAGACCAAGACCAAGATTCAAATCCAACAAACTTTGTTTGTTTTTTCCCCCACTGTATCCTATACCTGAAACTGAAAACCTATATCTGACATTATATCTGAAAAAGTGTTAGTCACTCAGTTGTCTACAACTCTTTGTGACCCCATGGACTGTAGCCTGCTAGGCTCCTCTGTGCATGGAATTCTCCAGGCAAAAATACTGGAGTGGGGTTGCCATTTCCTTCTCCAGGGGATCTTCCTGACCCAGGGATCAAACCCAGGTCTCCTGCATTGCAGGCAGATTCTTTACTGTCTGAACCACCGTAGTTTATATCAGTAATGTTTGTTGAACACATAATGAGTGAATGAAGCCCTAGTTGTATGATGAACTGGTTGAGAGATTATGGGCAGTTTGTTTCCCTTCTTTGAATGTTAGTTTCCTCATATTTAAAATGAGAATTTGGGTCTGGTTCATCTTTAAAATTCCTTTCAGTTCTAAATTTCTATGATTTAATAATTAATATCTGTCAAATACTCTTTGTGTCATGTACTATGATTAACATAATCCTAACATTTAATTCTTATGACCACCCTGTGATACAACAAACCCAGAAGGAAAATAGTGAATAGCTAACAGTTACTTTGACCTCACTCTGAGCCAGACACTTATTAACTCATTTTAATCCTCATCTCCACCCTATGAGGTACAGAGAGATTTAATTTGTCCAAGGCCACATAAGTAGTCAGGGATAAAGCTACAACTTGAACTCAAACGGTCCAATTTCAGAGCTTACCTGCCTAATCACATTGTAATACTGAATAGTGACATTGTAAGGTCAAGACTGTGGCTCTTTCTGTTCAGTTAAACCTGAGCTTCTTTGTGGCTTCTTTGTGGCTACCAGCTTCCTTTTTATTTATAAAATTATTTGTACCCAAATACATTAGTCTTTACATTTCTTCCCAAGGTATAGTTCCAAGCAAGCCTTAAATTACTAAATGTGTTGCAGATTTGATCTATTTTCTATAATACTACCAGTCATTTAAATGGTGGGTAGAAGTTAGTATAATTGGCGTTAGTTCTGTTTCACACATTGGAAATGGAGAAATATTTTCTGAAGTCATGTCTGGGGTATGGTGGGTGGATGTTTGGCTTGCTTGGAGAAATTTAGCTGAAAATTCCAGAATTACTCAAGTGTTTGGACTGGTGAGGCTCAATGTTTTGGCCAACTGGCAGCAGGAAGACATGAATCAAATCCATGGAGAATGAGGAAGATGAGGATCCGATGCTGTGGGTCCATCTGTTTTATTTTTGTTTTTGTCCCTTTAGACTCTGACTCAAGAACTCTGTGAGTCTTCATTTTTTTTTTCTCTTTTTCCTTTTTCTCTTTCTCTGTCTGATTTATCTCACTTAACAAAATGCCTTCAGGGTCCATTTGTGTTGTCACAAATGGTAGGATATTCCTCATTTTTATGGCTGAATAATATTCCATTGTGTGTGTGTGTAGTTCATCTTAATTTCTGAATACCTATTATGACTAAGAATAGATACTTTGTAAATCCTTATGCAAAAAGCGAGATTAGAGGTAATTTTCTAAATTAACTTTTTGTGTTGAACTATAAAAGACTTTGAAGAGTCAAAGAAATCTTGAGAAAAAAGAACAAAGCTGGAGGTTTCACATTCCCTGACTCCAGGCTATACTACAAAGCTACAGTAATTAAGACTATGTGGTATTGACACAAAACAGACACATGGATCAATGGTACAGACTAGAGAGCACAGCTATCAACCTGTGAAGGTCAATTACTCTATGACAAAGGAGACGAGATATACAATGGGGAAAAGACAGTTTCTTCAATAAATGGTGCTGGTGAAACTGGGCAGCTGCACATAATATCATGAAATTAGAACACTTTCTTGTACCATATAGAAAAATAAACTCAAAATGGGTTAAATACCTAAATGTAAGACCAAAAGCCATAATATTTCTAGAAGAAAAGAGAGGCAGAACATTCTTTGGCATAAATTGTAGCAATAAATGTATTTTTATCTGTCTCCTCAGGCAAAGGGAACTAAAGCAAAAATAAACAAGTGGGATCTAATTAAATTTGAAAGCTTTTAAAAACACAGTCTACTGGATAGAGAATATTGCATATGATCAGACCAATAAGTGTCTTATTGGTAATGCCCAAAACATATAAATTGCTCATACAACTCAATATCGGAAAACCCCAAACAGCCTGATTAAAAAGTGGGCAGAAGACTCGAATAGACATTTCTCCAAAGAAGAGATACAAATGTCCAGTAGGCACATGAAATGCTACTTAACATTGCTAATCACCAGAGAAATACAAGTCAAAACCACGGTGAGATAGCACCTCACACTTGTCAGAATGACCATTATCAAACACTACAAGTAATAAATGTTGACAAGGATGTGGACAGGAGGAAATCCTGGTACACTGTTGGTGGCAATGCAAGTTGGTGCAGTCACTATGGAAAAAAGAATAGAGATTCTGTGCAAAGCTAAAAATAGAACTACCACATAATCCAGAAATTCCATTCCTAGGAATATATCCAAAGAAAATTAAAACACTAAATCAAACAGATACATGTACCCCAATGCATAGCAGCATTATTTTCAACAGCCAAGATATGGAAGCATCCTAAGTGTCCATTAGCAGATGAATGAGTATAAAAGATGTTAAACACACACACACACACACACACACACACACACACACACTGGAATATACTACTCAGCCATAAAAATTAATGAAAATTTTCCATTTTCAGTAACATGGATGGAACTGGAGGGTTTTATATTTAGTGAGATAAGCCAGAAAAAAAAATAGTGCATCTTATCAGTTATATGTGGAATCTAAATAGTCAAACATGAATATAACAAAAGAAATTCAGAAACAAGTGGTTACTAGTGGGGAAAGAAGGGTAGGGGCAAGACAGGGGTTAGGAGATTAAGAAGTTCAAACTACTATGTATAAAATAAGCTACAAGCATGTCTTGTATAACACAAGGAATATAGCTGATATGACTTGAAATGGAGTATAGTCTGTACAAATATTGAATTACTACGTTGTATACCTGAAACTAATGTAATACTGTAAATCAATTATAACTCAATGAAAAAAACTGAGATTATGGTGAGGAAATGAAAAGGCATGTATTTTGAGCATAGTCGTCTTCTCCAGTGGAACCCACTGAGTATCTTTTCAGTGCTGGCTTCAGTTCAGCCAGCCTGTAGTTTCATACCGATATGCATGTGGGTGGCACTGTATAGGGTGGTGTTAAAGAGAAGTGAAATGCTATTAAAAAAAAGGCCAAAGAGTGAACAGTTAGTAGGAAAAGTGTTCTTATCAAGTAAGGGAAGTGTTCTTATCAAGTGTCTAGTACAGAGCGTAGATTTTGGAAAGAAGATTGAAGTGGGTTTTTTTTTTTTTTTAGTATTTAATTTTTATTTGTTTACTTGGCTGCACTGGGTCTCAGTTGCCGCATGTAGGATCTTCAGTTTTCATTGCGGCATGTGGGGTCTGTAGCTGCGGCATGTGGGATCTAGTTCCCTGACCAGGATTGAACCTAGACCCTCTACATTAAGAGGGTGGATTCTTGGCCTCTGGATCACCAGGGAAGTCCCTGAAGCGGGTCTTTTCAAGCTAAAAAGTGTCAGTTTTCTCTGCCTTGTATTAGGAGAGCACTGTTTTTGAGTGATGCTGACTTGTTGGGGATGCCTGGGATTGTCCATTCTGTAAGTATGCTGGCTAAATGTGCTTGGCAGTGTATGTGGGGTGCCTACTTCCAGATCCCTGGTAACCTCTGCTACTTGTTCAGTGTCTGCAGGTTAGGTGGCCCTTTCAGAACTTACAAGAGGGAGCCTGTGGATCCTAACACAGGATTGAGAAGTCCTGGGTTCTGGTCTTGGTATTGCCATGCCCTTAGCTCTGTGAACCTTTGGTTCACATTAGCATTTCCTAGGACTTAGTTTCCTAATTTGTAAAAAAAAGACAGAGAGGCCCTAGATCACCTCACATTCTGCTACAAGTTCTGTTGAAGCATGTCAGGAGTAACAGTGGTGCCCTAGCCCACCCTACCTGAACTCTTAGCCCACCCTACCTGAACTCCCCCCCACAAGAGTATCTCTTTATTTCTGGTGTTTTACAAAGAGGGGCTCATTCCCCAGAGTTTTCTTAAAGAAAGGTCCTGGTTCTTAAAAATAAAATGGTCTTGAAGATTCCTTCTAGGTCAGACGTTCTAGAAAAACAAGTTTGAAAATGCTTACCCTCAGAAGTATTTTAAAAATTAATTATACTCTGACTGAAAACATTGTATTTTGCATGGAAGGAGAGAAGAGTGTGAGTTTCATTTTTTTCTTCTAGTTTAAGATGAGCCTATTGACATGTCATTGTGAAAATCTGGGAGCCTGTGGTGGTCCAGAATTCATATTTCTGGATTCATGTTTGTGAATTCATGTGAATTCATGTTTCTGGATCCTGAGTTTAGCCTGAGAAATGAAAGTGGATGGAAGACATCCTGTTCACCCAAAGAAAATAGCCTCTCACTGTGATTTCCTTTGGTAAATATCATTTTGGAGAAAGATGATATCATTTCTTTTGGAAGTTTTCCCTTCATCATTCCTCAGAGTGTATTTTCATTGAGCTCCCTGGGGAAAAAAAGGCAAGTGAAAGGGAAATCAGAGAGTATGTCCACTGAGAGTACCTAGTGTCCCACTGAACTCCTGGGAGATGGAAACACTCCTCACCAGCCCACATGACTCAGTGCCGTACTCTTCTGCCTACAGCCCCCAGGTCAGTGGTGCTGCCAGCATATCTGTGTTTTATTAACTAAATGGAATTTTCATGCATCAAGCTACTAGTGATTTAGCAAGAAATATCAGCATTCAGAAAACGAAGATGATGGCATCTGGTCCCATCACTTTATGGGAAATAGATGGGGAAACAGTGGAAACAGTGGCAAACTTTATTTTGGGGGGCTCCAAAATCACTGCAGATGGTGATTGCAGCCATGAAATTAAAAGACGCTTACTCCTTGGAAGAAAAATTATGACCAACCTAGATAGCATATTGAAAAGCAGAGATATTACTTTGCCGACTAAGGTCCATCTAGTCAAGGCTATGGTTTTTCTAGTGGTCATATATGGATGTGAGAGTTGGACTGTGAAGAAAGCCGAGTGCCAAAGAATTGATGCTTTTGAACTGTGGTGTTGGAGAAGACTCTTGAGAGTCTCTTGGACTGCAAGGAGATCCAATCAGTCCATCCTAAAGGAGATCAGTCCTGGGTGTTCATTGGAAGGACTGATGGTAAAGCTGAAACTCCAATACTTTGGGTACCTCATGCGAAGAGTTGACTCATTGGAAAAGACTCTGATGCTGGGAGGGATTGGGGGCAGGAGGAGAAGGGGATGACCGAGGATGAGATGGCTGGATGGCATCACCGACTTAGTGGACATGAGTTTGAGTGAACTCCGGGAGTTGGTGATGGACAGGGAGGCTTGGCGTGCTGTGATTCATGGGGTTGCAAAAAGTTAGACACGACTGAGCGACTGAACTGAACTGAGTATGTATGTTGCAAAAGTCATTGACTCTCATGGAAATTAAAGTTGAGGTCCACTTTTCTGCCCAAATGCTTCATCCTTATGTAGGCAAATCCCATAAATGTGGCCGTTCTCCATAGGCATCTCCAATATCTTAACCTCATCAGGTTCTCCATGAGGTTTTCTCTAGNAAGTTAGACACGACTGAGCGACTGAACTGAACTGAGTATGTATGTTGCAAAAGTCATTGACTCTCATGGAAATTAAAGTTGAGGTCCACTTTTCTGCCCAAATGCTTCATCCTTATGTAGGCAAATCCCACAAATGTGGCCGTTCTCCATAGGCATCTCCAATATCTTAACCTCATCAGGTTCTCCATGAGGTTTTCTCTAGTGAGTTTGTTCGTGGCCCCACAGCTCTAGAGATGGCTTTCACAGTTCCATCTAAAGACTCCAAGGTCGCTATTCCAAATGGGATACAGATCAGAACATCAGGGAGGCTTCGTGTGACTTAATGCTGTCTTCGGAAAATACTGACTTTATTTTTCATCTGCTGCGTCCAGTAGGCACAGTATTTGTTTGGCAATCCAGAGTGAAGAGGCACCTATGAAAGTGTATTTGACAGTCATGGGGAAAAAGTCGAGTTAGGTACTATCCTTCAAGGCTCTTATGTGTGTGTGCTCTTTTTTATGTTAAAAATTTATATCTATTTTTTAATTTAAAGATTTACTTTTCTATTTTTAAATTAATTTTTTTAACCTATGTGTGTGCTTTGGTGTTCTCTTCATGTATAACAAAACTTAGTGACTTAGAACAGTGGTGATCATTACTTTGCTCTGCAACCTGGGCAGCTGGATGGGATTACTTGGGCCTCTTCCTTGCTCCATACAGATATCTGCGGGCCTCCACCGGTATGACATAAATAGCAAGGGGCTGAAACAGCTCAGGCAAAGCAGGAAGCCCCTTCTCTATGTTCTCTAAGGGTCTTTCCACTGGGCCTCTCTAGCATGGTGGGCTCAAGGTGGTTTAAGTTCTCATATAGTAGCTCACGATTCCCAAAGCTATTGTTCCACGAGGCCTGGGTAGAAGCTAAGAAACTTCTTATGACCTGTTGGTCTATTGTTCAGATAAGTCATGTTATGCCCAAGTCGCGAAAATCTCCCAGTGACCACCAGGGAGCCGATATCCGATGCAAAAGCAAGAAAGTTTTTATTACCAAGCTCGAGCTGGGGCTCCCACCGACACCGATGCAGTGGCTATAGGGAGGAGCCTTGAACTCTAGGTTTCATTGCTTATATAGGGTATTCTCATGTGAAAAATTCGAAAAACAGGAGTTTCCGGGTTGGGAGACGTCTAATTGGTTACCTTCTGTGGAAGAGTTAGGTGTTGGGTTCTAATTGGTTTTCATTTCCCGGGCTGGCCATGAGTTCTGATTGGTTCCCATTTCCCAGGCTTAATTTGAATTTCCCGGGCAGGTCATAAGTCCTGAACGTAATGGCTCACAGGTGGTGGGGTGAAGTCAGGGGATTTCCAAAGACTCTTTCCTCAGAACTCTAAAATGGAGTCTTTTTTAACAAAATGGGGTGGCTTAGGTTCTTCAGTCACTATAGCCAGACCATGTTCAAGGGAAGGCGGAATTAGTCTCCAGCTTTCAATGGAAGTGACAAAGAACTGACACAGCATGTAACATGTGTTGAGTTAAAAAAAAATTAAAAAGCACAATGTGAGAGTTGCAAGTTTTATCTGGGGGCAAAATGAGGACTGCAGCCTGGGAGACAGCACCTCAGACAGCTCTGAGAAACTGCTTCAAAGAGGCAGAGGGGAAGGTCAGGGTGTCTGTGATTTTGGTGCAGGGGAGTGTATGCAGTCAAGTACATATTTTTCTAGATTTCTACTAGTCTTATGAAGCTTTTGCTAGTCATGAAGAACGGTTGTCACCATGAAGGATTTTAGTATGTTTCTAGACATGAGGAGATACAAGAATTGGGCTCATAAAACCAACTCCTGAAAATATCTCTCTGAAGACGTGTCCAGCCAGCGTTTCCCTGAGCACAGAGTGCCTCTTTTCTGCTGTCCACCCTGAGCTCCTTCAGGAGATGTTGAAGGTCTGCAGCTGCAGCAGCACACGATTTAATCCGTATAGAGGTAGATGGCAGATGCCAACGGCAAGGGTCAGTTTGTAGCTGACACATGTCATGGATGTCTCCCTCCGTGTTCACAACCACCTTGGATAAGAATGTTACAGATGAGTTAACTTGAATTATGATGGCTCAGGTAACTTGCCCAGGCCACTCAGGTGGCAAATGGCAGAGTCAGGATTCAAACCTTGTGTTCTTGCCTTCCAAAAGAGGACTTTTAGGTATTTTGTTCAGTTTCTTTAATTTACATTAAGAAAAACAAATAAACAACTGAACCCCAGAGAAAGGAAAGGAATGCCTGCTTGGTATCACACATTTTATCAGCAGAATTAGGATAACCCATGCCCAGCAAGTTAAGCAAACACAATGACTATAGGCCACTTTGGCAGTGCTCCATGGGAGGGGCTTTGGAAGGGTTAATGGAGGCTGCTCTTTCAAGGCTGGATGTTTTTAGATGAGGTANTATCACACATTTTATCAGCAGAATTAGGATAACCCATGCCCAGCAAGTTAAGCAAACACAATGACTATAGGCCACTTTGGCAGTGCTCCATGGGAGGGGCTTTGGAAGGGTTAATGGAGGCTGCTCTTTCAAGGCTGGATGTTTTTAGATGAGGTAATCCATTCTGAAGGAGATCAGCCCTGGGATTTCTTTGGAAGGAATGATGCTAAACCTGAAGCTCCAGTACTTTGGCCACCTCATGTGAAGAGTTGACTCATTGGAAAAGACTCTGATGCTGGGAGGGATTGGGGGCAGGAGGAGAAGGGGACAACAGAGGATGAGATGGCTGGATGGCATCACTGACTCGATGGACGTGAGTCTGAGTGAACTCTGGGAGTTGGTGATGGACAGGGAGGCCTGGCGTGCTGTGATTCATGGGGTCACAAAGAGTTGGACACGACTGAGCGACTGAACTGAACTGAATGCTGTCTATGGTCAACAGACACAGTTTTACTACAGTATTCAATGTGTCAATTCCAGGAAACTATAGGAACACTTTAAACTGATGCCCAAATGACTTTGACCTATTTGACATACTTGGGGTAAAATTATTTCATGTTGAAGTCTAAAATTCTGTCATGTTCTGTTTAAATGTATTTTAGATGGTTGCATGAACTAGGATTTGAAACTCCAAATGGATAATGCAGCTTTAAGAGAAGGAAGATTTTTTTTTTTCCCTATGTTGCATGAAAGAGGCTTGCCATTGCCTTTAGATCCATCAGCATTTACCCATTAGGTGGGATGAGAGGAGTCTCTGTTGTAAAGGGGAATTAGGCTTTTTTATTACAAAAGATGGACTTGTGGCATCTTGTTGATACAGATGCACACTGTGGGTCTATGCTTCCTCTCTTTCTGCAAGTAAATGATGAAGACAAGCAATTTTTATTCTTTCATAAAAAGAAGGTAGAACCTAAGTAGTATATAAGAATGTGACAGGTAGAGAGAGAGACAGAAAGGAGAGGGTGCAGGAAAGCCAGTCAGCTTCTGGTTATCAGATGATTCCTTTTAAGGGAAGAAACTGTAAACAAGAAATATTGCCATGGTTTCCATACCTTCTGAAATTGTAAAAAACTCCAGAAACAGACCATTGAGGAGGTCCAATTTCAAATTTAAGAAATCCACTTGGAATTACTATGCAAACTAGGGGAAAAATCGAAACATATTAAAGTTTGCTGTAACTGAGAATCAGTGTAAGCAAGTGTGTGTATGTATATTTCAGTGTGTACATTTCCTCCTAGCTAAAAGTGTTGTTAATCTAGTTTTCTTGTAATTAGGGATAAATATTAGTTTTTGCTCCATTTTTCAACAAAATACTCATTTTTTAAAAAGGATGAACGAGGGAGAAAACAACCCGCTTGTCTTTAATCACAGTGGGAAAATGTGAAAAAGTTAACAATAAAACCAAAGTAACACATTGCAGGAGACTTGTAGTTGCTTACTCTAATTGTAAGCCAAGTATGCAAAAAAAAAAAAAAAAAGGCTACCCCAGAAAGCAAGCCCATAAAGAGATGGTTGTCATTATGCTTTTCTTAAGTCAGTCCTCATCTTTATCCAAGCCCCACAAAGTATTGTCCAAGAAGATCAGTTACCTGCTTTAGGTGGGGCCTCTGTGGAGGACAGGGGTGGAGAGGGGCCAAGAAGAACAAAGTAAAGGGAGGAGGAGTGAAATTACTACATGGAGAATTCACCTTGGCACCTAGAACTTGCTATTATCTTTTTATAACTTTATTTGGGGAAAAAGTTTGGATGTGTGTGTTTTTTTTTTTTTTTAAGTTTGAAAACTATTGTGATATGAAATAGTTTGGAATTCACAACCCCCAGCTCCAAGGTTATGAGATGCAGAACAGGAATGTTTCATGTAGGCGAAGCCTTTACCAAAGGATGTAACAAGAGTCCCCAGCAGATGGGCAGGTCCTGGGTGAGGCAGCTGAGCTACAGCTCACCTGGGTCTGTGTGTTTGGGATGTGGGTAGTGGGTGGTGGAATTTTGTGAATTCTGATAGAAACAGGTTTGAGGAAAGAGACCTTGTTCCCTGTCACATTGCTTTTGTCCTTTCCAGCCTCTTCCAACCACACATCTGCCCTCTGTTGCTTCCATTCGTGAAGGGCAAGGAGGTTGACCAGGCTTTGGGACTTTCTGGAACAGTTAAAAGCAATTAAAAAGGATATTGCTATACTGAAATAATCATATGTAAAGAATTTTCATTCCAACCAGGGTTAAGTGATATGCCTCTGTCCTAGGGCTTATGAAACCATTCAGTCAGTGTCATTTTAGGGAAACAGTAAGAGGGACGAGTTAATTGAATTCCATTCTTTGTACGGCTTTTAATTCCATAACATTATTGAAAGGAAGTTAGGATGGAAGATCACTTTGATCTAATTTTCCTCTTTCAGACATTTTGGGTCAGTTTGTTCCTAATGGGCTTGACTGGGCCACAGTGGGTATTGCCACATTCAAGAAAACAGGGCAACTCTCTCCTCTGTTGGATAATTGGACAGTTAGATGGTAAAAATTACATCTCTGGGATTTCTTCTTCCTTCTAAATGCATCATGTGGAGAGGCAATTTAATGGAAAGGGCTTCTCTAAATTTCATGTGGAACCCTTGCCAAGGATTTTTAGCATCAAGCTAGACGAATCTTCCCAAGACGATGTGAATTAATCCTTTCTTGCAGTACATTCCCTTTACCTCCTAGCCTACCACGAAGCCTGATGTCATCTTTGGCTTCAGTCTACTTTATTAGTCTTCTAATTCCATTAGGTTTCCTTCCTTTCCCCCTGGACCTCCATCAAGGGTCTGGCTGATCATCCAGTGGCAGATTTCTGCAGTTGTGCCAACATTGAACTTACGGAGGGTGGTGGGTGAGTGGAAAACTGTGGGTGCTATTTTATGATGGGCTTTCCTTGCTGGTTTTGGACCAAGAATCTGGCTGTGTAAGGAAGTAAAATGACTTTGAAGTTAATTGCTGACTTTAGGTTACGCAAGAGACAACTTAGTTTAACCTGAAGCTTTTTCCATCTCGTGACTAAATCCATGCTCAGTGTGAAGGAGGCCAAGAATCTTGCTATAAGCTAAACCAACAGAAACGGCTTTTTCTTCCCATTGTTAATGGTATATTAATTTTATACTTGATGTGTTCGGTTCATTCGTTCTTGCATGCTTCGTTGTGTCTGAGTATTTATGGCCCCATGGAATTTTCCAGGCAAGAATACAGCAGTGGATTGCCATTTCCTCCTCTGGGGGATCTTCTCAACCCAGGGAGTGAACTTGCATCTCTTGCGTTGACTTCATTGGCAGGCAGATTCTTTACCACTGAGCCACCATGTTATACCTGATGTGTTTGGTAGCTATTTGTGTATATATACATACACATGTATACATAAAATATAGATGACAGAAATATATATATATATATACATGATAGAAATTCTCTTATCTAACCTCTAATTAACTGACCACAGATTAACTAAGGCTCCCATTCTCTGTAATCCATACTGCGTGAAACCAGTGCACATTTGATACAGTGCAGCCAGCTCACTTCTCCATCTGCTGAGTATCCAAGAGCCAGTGGTGTTTGTTACCAAGTCTCCTTCTGCCCATTTTACTTTTTATTCTATAGATATAAGTTTTTTTGAGTGTAACTTTTTAAATTTATTATTTTTATTGAAGGATAATTGCTTTATAGAATTTTACTCTTTTCTGGCAAACTTCAACCGGAATTAGCCATAGGTATACATATATCCCCTTCCTTTTGAACTTCCGTCCTATCTCCCTCCCCATCCCACCCCTCTAGGTTGATACAAAGCCCCCATTTGAGTTTCTTAGCCATACAGCAAATTCCTGTTGGCTATCTATTTTACATATGGTGATGTAAGTTTCTGGGCTTTCCATCTTGTTCCATTGGCCTATGTATCTGTTTTTGTGTCAGTATCATACTCTCTTGATGACTGTAGCTTTGTAGTATAATCTGAAGTCAGGAAGATTGATTCCTCTAGCTCCATTCTTCTTTCTCAAGACTGCTTTGGCTATTTGGGGTCCTTTGTGTTTCCATATAAATTGTGAAATTTTTTATTCTAGTTATTTGAAAAATATCATTGGCAATTTGATAAGGATTGCATTGAATCTGTACATTGTGTTTGGTAGTGTGGTCATTTTCAAAATATTGATTCTTCCTACCCAGGAATGTGGAATATCTCTCCATCTGCTTGTGCCATCTTTGATTTCTTTCATCAGTGTCTTATAATTTTCTGTGTACAGTTCTTTTATCTCCTTAGGTAAGTTTATTCCTATATATTTAATTCTTTTTGTTTGCAGTGGTGAATAGGATTGATTCCTTAATTTCTGTCTGATTTTTCATTGTTAGTACATAAAAATGCAAGTGATGTCTGTGTATTGATTTTGTATCCTGTAACTTTGCTAAATTCCCTGATTAGCTCTAGCTATTTTGATACTATCTTTAGAATTTTCTATGTACAGTATCGTGTTATCTGCAAAAGGTGAGAGCTTTACTTCTTCTTTTCCAGTCTGGACTCCTTTTATTTCTTTTTGTTCTCTGACTATTGTAGCTAAGACTTCCAGAACTATGTTGAATAATAGTGGGGAAGTGGGCACCTTTGTCTTGTTCCTAATCTTAAGGGGAATGCTTTCAGTTTTTCACCATTGAGAATAATGTTTCCTGTAGGTTTATCATATATGGCCTTTACTAAGTTGAGCTAGGTTCCTTTTTGCTTACTTTTTGAAGAGCTTTAATCATAAATGGGTGGTGAATTTTTTCAAAAGCTTTTACTGCATTTATTGAGATGATCATATGGTTTTTATCTTTTACTTTGTTAATATGGTATATCATATTGATTGATTTTTATATATTGAAGAATCCTTGCATCCCTGGAATAAACCCAACTTGATCATGGTGTATGAGCTTTTTGATGTGTTGCTGAATTCTGTTTGCTAAAATTTTTGTTGAGGATTTTTGCATCTATGTTCATCAACATAGGAGCACTGATATTGGCCTGTAGTTTTCTTTTTTTGTGTTGTCTTTATCTGGTTTTGGTATCAAGTGATTGTGGCCTCGTAGAATGTGTTTGGAAGCGTTCCTTCCTCTGCAATATCTTGAAAGAGTTTTAGAAGGATAGGCATTAGCTCTTCTCAAATTGTTTGATAGAATTCTCCTTTGAAGCCCATCTGGTATTGGGCTTTTGTTTTTTGGGGAGATTTTTGATCACAGCTTCAATTTCAGTGCTTGTAACTGGGTTGTTCATAATTTCTATTTCTTCCTGGTTCAGTCTTGAAAGATTGAACTTTTCTAAGAATCTGTCCATTTCTTCTAGGTTATCCATTTTATTGCCATATGGTTTTTCATAATAGTCTCATAATCTTTTGTATTTCTGCATTGTCTATTGTTACCTCTCCTTTTTCATTTCTAATTTTGTTGATTTGATTCTTCTCTCTTTTTTTCTTGATGAATCTGGCCAAAGGTTTATCAATTTTATTTATCTTCTCAAAGAACCAACTTTTAGTTTTATTAATCTTTACTGTGGTTTATTTCATTTTGTTTTCATTTGTTTCTGCTCAGATCTTTATGATTTCTTTCCTTCTACTAAATTTGGGGGTTCTTCTTTTTCCAGTTGTTTTAGGTGTAAAGTTAGGTTGTCTATTCGATGTTTTTCTTGTTTCTTGAGGTAGGATTGTATTGCTATAAACTTCCCTCTGAGAACTGCTTTTGCTGCATCCCATAGGTTTTGAGTTGTATTTTCATTGTCATTTATTTCTAGAAATTTTTTGATTTCCCTTTTTATTTCTTTGGTAACCTGTTGGTTATTTATAAATGTATTGTTTAATCTCCATGTGTTTGTGTTTCTTACAATTTTTTCTTGTAATTGATATCTAGTCTCATAACTTTGTGATCAGAGAAGATGCTTGATACGATTTCAACTTTCTTAAATTTACTGAAGTTTGATTTGTGACCCAAGATGTGGTCTATCCTGGAGAATGTTCCATGTACAGTTGAGAAGATGTATTCTTCTGCATTTGGATGGAATGTCCTGAGGATATCAATGAGATCCTTCTCATCTAATGTATCATATAAGACTTGTGTTTCCTTATTAATTTTCTGTTTTGATGATCTGTCCATTGGTGTGAGTGGGGTGTTAAAGTCTCTTACTATTATTGTGCTACTGTCAATTTCTTCTTTTATGTCTGTTAGTGTTTGTCTTATGTATTAGGTGCTTCTGTGTTGGGTGCATTCAGTTCAGTTCAGTTCAGTCGCTCAGTCATGTCCGACTCTTTGCGACTCCATGAATTGAAGCATGCCAGGCCTCCCTGTCCATCACCAACTCCCAGAGTTCACTCAGACTCATGCCCATCGAGTCAGTGATGCCATCCAGCCATCTCATCCTCTATTGTCCCCTTCTCCTCCTGCCCCCAATCCCTCCCAGCATCAGAGTCTTTTCCAATGAGTCAACTCTTCGCATGAGGTGGCCAAAGTACTGGAGTTTCAGCTTTAGCATCATATATATTTACAATTGCCATGTCTTCCTCTTGGATTGATCCCTTGATCATTATGTAGTGTCCTTCCTTACCTCTTGTAATCTTTATTTTAAGGTCTATTTTGTATGATATGAGGATTGCTACTCCAGCTTTCTTTTGCTCACCATTTGGATGGAATATATTTTCCCATCCTCTCACTTTCAGTCTATATGTGTCTTGAGGTCTGAAGTGGGTTTCTTGTAGAAAGCACATGTATGGGTCTTGTTTTGGTATCCATTCAGCCAGTCTGTGTCTATTGGTTGGAACATATAATCTATTTACATTTAAAGTAATTATATGTTTCTATTGCTATTTTCTTAATTGTTCGGGGTTGATTTTATAGATCTTTTCCCTTCTCTTGTATTTCTTGACTGTATNAAGCACATGTATGGGTCTTGTTTTGGTATCCATTCAGCCAGTCTGTGTCTATTGGTTGGAACATATAATCTATTTACATTTAAAGTAATTATATGTTTCTATTGCTATTTTCTTAATTGTTCGGGGTTGATTTTATAGATCTTTTCCCTTCTCTTGTATTTCTTGACTGTATCAGTCCCTTTAACATTTGTTGTAAAGCTGGTTTGGTGGTACTGAATTCTCCTGAATTCTCCTCCTTTGCTTGTCTGAAAAGCTTTTTATTTCTCCATCAATTTTGAATGAGATCCTTGCTGGGTACAGTAATCTTGCTGATAAATTTTCCCCTTTCAGTACTTTGAATATGTCCTGCCATTTCCTTCTGGCCTGAAGAATTTTGCTGAAAGATGACCAGTTAAATGTACAGGATTTCCCTTGTATGTCATTTGTTGCTTCTCTCTTGCTGCTTTTAATATTCTTTCTTTGTGTTTAGTCTTTGTTCTTTTGATTAGTATGTATCTTGGCTTGTTTCTCCTTGGGTTTATCCTGTATGGGACTCTTTGTGCTTGTTGGACTTGATTGACTATTTCCTTTTCCACATTGGGGAAATTTTCAACTACAATCACTTCAAAAATTTTCTCATACTCTTCTTCTTCTGGGACTTCTATAATTTGAATGTTGGTGCATTTTATATTGTACCAGGGATCTCTGAGACTGTATCCTCAGTTATTTTTACTTTATTCTGCTCTTCAGAAGTTATTTCTACCATTTTATCTTCCAGATCACAGATTCATTCTTCTGGGTCAGGTATTCTGCTATTGATTCCTTCCAGAATATTTTTAATTTCAGTAATTGTGTTGTCTTTGTATGTTTATTCTTAAACTCATCTAAGTCTTTGTTAATTAATTCTTGCATTTTCTCCATGTTGTTTTCAAGGTTTTTGATCATCTTTACTATCATTATTCTGAATTCTTTTCCATGTAGTTTTCCTATTTTCNTTGATTCCTTCCAGAATATTTTTAATTTCAGTAATTGTGTTGTCTTTGTATGTTTATTCTTAAACTCATCTAAGTCTTTGTTAATTAATTCTTGCATTTTCTCCATGTTGTTTTCAAGGTTTTTGATCATCTTTACTATCATTATTCTGAATTCTTTTCCATGTAGTTTTCCTATTTTCTCTTCATTTATTTAGACTTCTGTTTTTCTAATATGTTCCTTCATTTGTGTAGTATTTCTCTGCCTTTTCATATATATATATATATATTTTTTTTTTTTTCTTTTTAAACTTGTGTTTGGGGTCTCCTTTTCCCAGGCTTCAAGGTTGAATTCTTTCTTCCTTTAAGGTTGGAAGAACCAGACCTTCCGTAAGGTTGGTCCAGTGTTTTGTGTAAGCTTCGTATAGGGTGAGATTTGTGCTGAGTTTTTTGTTTGTGTTTCCTCTGATGGGCAAGGCTGTGTGAGGTGCTAATCCTGTCTGCTGATGACTGGGTTTGTATTTTTGTTTTGTTTGCTGTTTGGATGAGGCATCCTGCACAGTATGCTACTGGTGGTTGGGTGATGCTGGGTCTTGTATTCAAGTGGTTTCCTTTGTGTGAGTTCTCACTATTTGATCCTCCCTAGGGTTAGTCTCTGGTAGTCTAGGATCTTGGAGTCAGTGCTCCCACTCCAAAGGCTCAGGGCTTGATCTCTGGTCAGGAATGAAGATTATACAAGTGGTTTGTTATAGCATTAAGTGAGATTAAAGCAAATATCCAAAAACAAGAAACCACAGATGAACCCCAGACAAATGGCAGTTACAAAATCAGGCAAATAATAATTAAAATAATGGAATATACACATATACGCTCATGAGCAAAGTTAAAACAGTCCAACAAAAATAAAGTACAATAGAGTGACCTGGTGAACAAAGGAAATAAAAAATATATTTACCAGTTAAGAACAAAACTAACTAAAGCACAAACTGGAAAAATAAACTAAAGCAAGATGCCAAGTGGGGAATAAAGCAATGAAAATAAAACTAATATATGTTGAGAGGAAAGGAAAGAAAGAATAGATATGCAAAGTTAAATCGAGGTGTATGAAGAAGATTTATATACATTAAAGATTAACTGCAAGGGAGAAAGATCAGTAGGAAAGGCACACAAAGGAATAAATGTAGAAAAAATATAATAGCTTTAAAAAATTAAAAGTGAAAATTATAAAAAAGAGAAAAGAGGAAAAAGAGAAGAGAAAAAATATGAAAGAAGAAAGAAAAAAGTGAAAAAATGGAACTTCACAGAACTGTGAAAGCCCAATGTAGATGAAGAGGTTTATAACAATAATAAAAAGTGTGACTGAATATACACTGAATATATGTAGGCACATATACACCCGTAAGCAAAATCAAAACACTCCAACAAAAATACAGTACAATAGATTGACCCAGTGAACAGAGGAAACCAAAAATTACATCTACCAGAACAAAACTAACTAAAGCACAAACTGGAAGACAAACTAACACAAGGTGTCAGTTAGGGGACAAAGCAATGAGAATAAAACTAACAAATATGTTGAGAGGAGAAGAAAGAAAGAAAAGAAAGAAAGGATAGATATGCAAAGATAAATAGAAGTAGGTGCAGAAGTTTTATGTACGTTAAATATTAACTGCAAGGGGGAAAGAACAATAGGAAAAGCAAACAAAGGAATAAATGTAGAAAAGATAATAGGTTTAAAAAATAAAAAATTAAAATTATTAAAAGAGAAAAGAAAAAAAAAAGCTCAAAATCTTAATTAGATTTCATAGTGCCAATAAAACTAACAACTACAACAGAGGGGGAGAAAAAAGGAAAAAAAAGAAAAAACAATCCAAAAGAATACACAGAACAAGTCAAAACATAAGAATAATAAAATACTTTTCTTGAGTCACTGCTGTCAGAATGCTTTCCCTCACTGGGAGTCACAGTCCACCTGAGCTCCCTAGGATGCCCTCCAACACTGNGGTGCTAATCCTGTCTGCTGATGACTGGGTTTGTATTTTTGTTTTGTTTGCTGTTTGGATGAGGCATCCTGCACAGTATGCTACTGGTGGTTGGGTGATGCTGGGTCTTGTATTCAAGTGGTTTCCTTTGTGTGAGTTCTCACTATTTGATCCTCCCTAGGGTTAGTCTCTGGTAGTCTAGGATCTTGGAGTCAGTGCTCCCACTCCAAAGGCTCAGGGCTTGATCTCTGGTCAGGAATGAAGATTATACAAGTGGTTTGTTATAGCATTAAGTGAGATTAAAGCAAATATCCAAAAACAAGAAACCACAGATGAACCCCAGACAAATGGCAGTTACAAAATCAGGCAAATAATAATTAAAATAATGGAATATACACATATACGCTCATGAGCAAAGTTAAAACAGTCCAACAAAAATAAAGTACAATAGAGTGACCTGGTGAACAAAGGAAATAAAAAATATATTTACCAGTTAAGAACAAAACTAACTAAAGCACAAACTGGAAAAATAAACTAAAGCAAGATGCCAAGTGGGGAATAAAGCAATGAAAATAAAACTAATATATGTTGAGAGGAAAGGAAAGAAAGAATAGATATGCAAAGTTAAATCGAGGTGTATGAAGAAGATTTATATACATTAAAGATTAACTGCAAGGGAGAAAGATCAGTAGGAAAGGCACACAAAGGAATAAATGTAGAAAAAATATAATAGCTTTAAAAAATTAAAAGTGAAAATTATAAAAAAGAGAAAAGAGGAAAAAGAGAAGAGAAAAAATATGAAAGAAGAAAGAAAAAAGTGAAAAAATGGAACTTCACAGAACTGTGAAAGCCCAATGTAGATGAAGAGGTTTATAACAATAATAAAAAGTGTGACTGAATATACACTGAATATATGTAGGCACATATACACCCGTAAGCAAAATCAAAACACTCCAACAAAAATACAGTACAATAGATTGACCCAGTGAACAGAGGAAACCAAAAATTACATCTACCAGAACAAAACTAACTAAAGCACAAACTGGAAGACAAACTAACACAAGGTGTCAGTTAGGGGACAAAGCAATGAGAATAAAACTAACAAATATGTTGAGAGGAGAAGAAAGAAAGAAAAGAAAGAAAGGATAGATATGCAAAGTTAAATAGAAGTAGGTGCAGAAGTTTTATGTACGTTAAATATTAACTGCAAGGGGGAAAGAACAATAGGAAAAGCAAACAAAGGAATAAATGTAGAAAAGATAATAGGTTTAAAAAATAAAAAATTAAAATTATTAAAAGAGAAAAGAAAAAAAAAAGCTCAAAATCTTAATTAGATTTCATAGTGCCAATAAAACTAACAACTACAACAGAGGGGGAGAAAAAAGGAAAAAAAAGAAAAAACAATCCAAAAGAATACACAGAACAAGTCAAAACATAAGAATAATAAAATACTTTTCTTGAGTCACTGCTGTCAGAATGCTTTCCCTCACTGGGAGTCACAGTCCACCTGAGCTCCCTAGGATGCCCTCCAACACTGTGCTGATCTCTGGACATGCTGTGAGGGCAGCTCAGATTCTAGTCTGGTCCTACTCCTGTGTGTTCTTGCTTCCAATGTCCACAGCTATCAGAACTAGTGCGTTTTCTTTTGTGGGAACTCTCATTGTCCTTTTATATATTCCATGGACACAGAGTCTGCCTAGTTGGTTGTGTGGATTAAATCTGCAGCTTGTACAGCTGATGGGAAGGTTTTGGGTCTTCTTCCTTAGCCACACTGCCTCTGGGTTTTGATTGTGGTTTTATTTCCACCTCTGCACATGGGTCGTCCAATGGCATTTGATCCTGAGGCTGCCCTGGAGGACTTGGGTTTGCCCCTGTGAGGGGGCAAAAGGGTGGAGGTGGTGCAGCTGCTTGGGTCTCAGGGGTTCTGGCCGCATCAGGTACTTAGGGAAGTTGGCGGCTAGGGCAGCAGGAAATACAGTGCTCTAGAAGGGTATGGCAACCAGTGTTGGCCAATATACTCCAGTATTCTTGCCTGGAGAACCTCCCCTAACAGAGAAGCCTGGCAGGCCACAGTCTACAGGACCACAAAGAGTTGGATGTGACTGAAGCAACCCTGTGCACATAGATGGAATATATATATATATATATATATTTTGCCTTGTGGCAGCAGTGCCCCTGTGAGAGTTAAGCATGAAGGTGGCAGAGCTGCTTGGCTTGTGGAGACCCTGGCAGCCCAAAATGTGCAGGGGTACAGACTGCCTTGGCCCCAGAAGTTATGGCCCTATCAGAGTCTTTTTTTGAACCTCTTGTAGCTGGCAGTCAGAAGGCCTCTTTGGCCAGTCTTTCTCCATAGCTCTGCCCTTTCAGGCACTTAAAGGGCTCCCTTGTCTGGGGTCGTACTGTTGTTCAGCATGTCAGGCACTTAAAGGGGCACTCTGCCCGGGGTCCTACGCTGTAGATCAGTGCATAAGTCACTTAAAGGATCTCCCTGGGTGGGGTCCTGCTCTGTAGTTCAGTGGATCAGGTGTTTGATGTGCCAGCCTCTCTGTTGTTCAGCTGTTCATGCTGGCGTGTGGGGAGGAAGAGGCCGTGGTGATGGCTCCACCCCCTACGCGTGACTCAGCAGGATCACCTTGCTTCCGTGGCTGCCTGACTTTCTTCCACAGGCATTTCCCACCACATTCTCCTCCATCACATCCCCTTGATCCGTCTCTCTGCAGTCAACAGCAGCCCTCGCCCTGGGATTGCTCCACAATCCCTAAACTCCAGCTTCCAGCTCCTGTACCTTGCCGGGGACCTGTGTCTCTGTCCAGGGTATGTATGGCTGTGGCAAGGACTGTCTGATTCTCATTCCATTTAGGCTGCCACAGATCAGCTGTTTCATTCTCAGCCTAAAATGTTCCTCTCCTGACTCAGTTTCCCTGATGTGGGGATCAGACCCCTGCTTCAGTTCCCCCACCTGCCGAGGGCAGGTCCNTATGGCTGTGGCAAGGACTGTCTGATTCTCATTCCATTTAGGCTGCCACAGATCAGCTGTTTCATTCTCAGCCTAAAATGTTCCTCTCCTGACTCAGTTTCCCTGATGTGGGGATCAGACCCCTGCTTCAGTTCCCCCACCTGCCGAGGGCAGGTCCAGTCCTACTAACTCTCCTGTTTTCCCCCCTAGTTCCTTCAACCTGCCGAGTTTTGTGTGGTTCTGTATATTCTTTTCCTCTGGTCAGTTACTCCTGTCCACTCTCAGCTGGTGTTCTGCATGCACTTCTGTGTCTGAAGGTGTATTCCTAATGTATCTGTGGAGAGAGATATACTTCATGTCCACCTACTCCTCTGCCATCTTGTTCTCTCCTATAGATATAATTTAATTATATGTTACATGAGATGTTTCTATGAAAACTAAGTTGAATGCTTTGGAACTTGGGAGAACAGTCAATATGAAACTTGTTCTTAAATTAAGTGTGATAAAGATGATTGTAANTATACTTCATGTCCACCTACTCCTCTGCCATCTTGTTCTCTCCTATAGATATAATTTAATTATATGTTACATGAGATGTTTCTATGAAAACTAAGTTGAATGCTTTGGAACTTGGGAGAACAGTCAATATGAAACTTGTTCTTAAATTAAGTGTGATAAAGATGATTGTAAAAAAAAAAAGTAGGAAATATCCTAAATATCTAGAAGGATCCTAGATTTTTTTTTTTTTTTTAAAACAAATTAAGCAGAGAGCTTTATGTCCTCTGGCCTGCGCAGGACCCGGAGCAGGTGGGCGGCTCAGCCAGGCGGTGCCGCGGACAGGCCCACTGGGCCTGGGGCTGTGGCTGCGAGGCCCTGAGCGCTGGCCACCTCCCGCTGTGCCGCTCCGCTGGACGTTGCAGGCACAGGCACCCACCCTGTGCACAGCGAGGCGCGTCCAGAGCGAGAGCCTAGCGGTGGCCCATCCTCCCACGACTCCCGCGCCTCCTCCCCCCTAGATATTTTTAAAATAATTACTCCAGGACAGATATTTTCACCTAGGACTGCACTGTGTAAATTGCTGCATATTTTTTACTCTGTTTAAAATGGAGATGTTATATCAGTCCAGGCATGTGGAGAATGGAAGGATATTTCAGTAAGAGTGACCTGCTGGAGTAAAGATGCTAAAAGGAAAGCACGTGCTGTGTGTGCATGGAACCTTGGTTTGGTTGATCACAGAAAGGCAATGCAAATTATTGAATAATAGACAACCATGTGCTTTGTTTTGTTTAAGCTTTTTACTAAAGTGTAATCTATGTATAAAAAGACACAAATGCAAAATGTAATGACTTTTCATCATGTAACTAGTGCCTAGAATAAGAAACAGGAGATTACAAGGACCCCCTTCTGGTCCTGACCAGTCAGTATCCCCATAAGGGAAGCCACACATTGTAGATGTGTCTGTTTTTGTACTTTATGTAAATTGAATTTTGCTAAATGCATCTTTTTGTGTCTGGCTTCTTTGATTCAGTGTCATTTGTCTGAGACTCATCCGTGTTGTTCACATGTTGTATTTCATTCATACTTTCTGCTAATGAGTGTTTCATAGTATGATTACACAACAGTGTATTTTTCCATTGTACCGTAGGTGGATATTTGGCTTGTTTTCAGGCTTTGGCTATTACAAAAGATACCAAGTGAGTGAATGTTCTTGAATATGTCTTTTATGGAACAGATGCTCATTTCTGTTAGTGAATACCTGGGGTTAGAATTTCTGTGTCTAGAGTTTGTGTGTGTGTATAACTCTTACTGATGTGGAAGTTTTCCCCAATTGGTTGTGCTAACTTGTATCCCCACCAGTAAGCAGGTTTCAGAGTTCCAGTCGCTTCACTTCCTCACCGTCATTTGGCATTTTCTATCTTCTTTACTTAACTTTCTTGTGAGGTGTGCAGTAGCCGTTCATTGTTGTTTTAATGTTTATTTTCCTTGTGCCATATGAAGTTAAGTGAGTCTTCATAGACACACTGGCCATTCGGATATCCTTCTTTAAGAAACACTTGTTTAGATTTTTGTTCACTTCCTATTGAACATCTAAGTTATATCTTTATTGATTTAAGGATTTTTTTGGAAACATTTTTATTTTGAAATAATTTTGAACTAACAGAAAGGTTTCAGAAATAGTATAAAGCTCCCATATAATGGTCACCTAGATTCTTCAAATATCAATATTATATAACCATACATAATAAATAAAACAAACAAATTAACATGGACACAATACAATGCAGTAACCTACAGACTTCATTAGGATTTCAGCAGAGTAGTGATTTTCAAATTCACATTGTGACCCATTACTGCCGTGATTCTCAACTTTATCTTCACATTGTTATTATTTGGAAATTTTGTTTATTTATTAAAATTGTATATGTTGATGGTATATGACATATTTTGATACACACATATACATATAAATGACTGTTACAATTACTCAAATTAACCCACCTTCTCACATAATTATTAGTGTGCATGTGTGTGTGTGTTGAGAGCCCCTGAAATCTACTCTCAGAAAATTCCCAGTATTCAGTGCAGTTATTATTAATGCTAACTATAGTCATTATGCTCTACATTAAACCTCTAGACATGGAGAAGATCATGGTGGCATATACATGCCAGAGGGCTTGTGGGAAGGGGTTGGAGACTAGCCAAGAATCTACACACACACACACACACACACACACACACACGTATATATGCGATATATAGAGAATACTTAGGTATCACCTAGGATTTTAAAGAGAAGGAGAACAGGATCAAGAGCTCTGGCGAAGAGGTGGGGGTGATCTTCCTGCCTGACTGCGTGAGAGAAGAATGGATACAGAACTCTGGTCTAACTTTGATACTTACTTAGATGCAGAGAGAATGAAAATCCTTTCAAACTGTAGGATACACCCTTCTCAGTGATGTCTTGAGTATGCCAGAGGCAGAGAACAGAATAAGCAGAAAGTTGTAGCAGGTATAATTCTGGAACAAGAAAGGACTGGAGAAGTTGGCCGGGGGAGGTCGTGGGTCTTGATCTGAGAAGCAGAGTGACTAGCCAGCTGTGTGAGTAAGTGGACTTGCTGGCTGGATGGAGTGAGCGCTAACGGCTTTAGCGTGTCCTCATCTCGCAGCTTGAGGCTGAGTCATGGGGGCCGTTTACATGGGGAAGCTGACATCTGTTTAATGGCAAGGAGGGCTGGGTTTGCCAAGTTTACTTTTCCGAGGCCGTGATTGGTAAACTTCTCTGAAAGACCTTCTTCTCTAAAATACAGACGTCACGTTTGAATGGCTTGTGCCCTGGGACTCTCTAAATGACGCAGACTTCAGCATAGTCACGTCATGAGGGAGAGGTCTATGTAAACTTTTCAGAGAAGAGAGCCTACAGTTTAGAATTTTTTGTTGCTAATTCATTCTCACTGCATTCTGGTGAGGATGTGTGTCCATGATTTAAGTAAACAATTTCTCTATTAGTTTGGAGATTGAGGTAGGAGTAACCCCATGCTTTGCTAGGTCAAAATATTGTGCCAGACTTGAAATTCCACAAATTTTGACTAGCAGTTGGGTTTTATTGTGAGGCAGTGAAGGGATAAGTAAAACATGAGATATGAAGACTCTAATTTTTTTTAAAAAAAATTACTGAAATATAGTTGATTTACAGTGTGTTAGTTTCAAGTGTACAGCAGAGTGATTCAGTTATGTATACATACATACATACATATATTCTTTTTTTTACATTCTCTTCCATTATAGGGTATTACAAGATACTGCATATAGTTCCTTGTTGGTTATCTATTTTATATATAGTAGTTTATATATTTTAATCCCAAACTCCTAATTTATTCCTCTTCCTCCTTTCCTTTGATAACCCTAAGTGTGTTTTCTATGTGCAGACTCTGATTTTTAATAGCCTAACATTGTTTAAAATTCTCTCATTTTTGGAAGTGTTTACTTGCCTTTGTGCCTGTTCTCTTTGGATTAATGAAGAATTGGGTTTCATTTGCAGAGGACTCTAGTCCCACAGTAGGGCTTTATCTATGGCTTCATTCATTTGCTGTGTTTCAAATCCTAAAAGATGATGCTGTGAAAGTGCTGCACTCAGTATGCCAGCAAATTTGGAAAACTCAGCAGTGGCCACAGGACTGGAAAAGGTCAGTTTTCATTCCAAACCCAAAGAAAGGCAATGCCAAAGAATGCTCAAGCTACCACACAATTGCACTCATCTTGCACGCTAGTAAAGTAATGCTCAAAATTCTCCAAGCCAGGCTTCAGCAATACGTGAACCGTGATGTTCACTGGCAACTTCCAGATGTTCAAGCTGGATTTAGAAAAGGCAGAGGAATCAGAGATCTAGATGCCAGCATCTGTTGGATCATCAAAAAAGCAAGAGAGTTTCAGAAAAACATCTACTTCTGTTTTATTGACTACGCCAAAGCCTTTGACTGTATGGATCACATCAAATTGTGGAAAATTCTTAAAGAGATGGGAATACTAGACCACCTGACCTGCCTCCTGAAAAATCTGTACGCAGGTCAAGAAGCAACAGTTAGAACCAGACATGGAACAACAGACTGGTTCCAAATTGGGAAAGGGGTACATCAAGGCTGTATATTGTCACTGCATATATTTAACTTATATGCAGAGTACATTATGTGAAATGCCAGGCTGGCTGAAGCGCAAGGTGGAATCAAGATTGCCAGGTGAAATATCAATAACCTCAGATATGCAGATAATACCACCTTTATGGCAAAAAGTAAAGAGGAACTAAAGAGCCTCTTGATGAAACTGAAAGAAGACAGTGAAAAAGCTGGCTTAAAACTCAGCATTCAGAAAACTAAGATCATAGCATCTGGTCCCATCACTTGATGGCAAATAGATGGGGAAACAATGGAAACAGTGAGAGACTTTATTTTCTTGGGCTCCAAAATCACTGCAGATGGTGACTGCAGCTATGAAATTAAAAGACGCTTGCTCCTTGGAAGAAAAGCTATGACCAACTTAGACAAAATATTAAAAAGCAGAGACATTGTTTTGCCAACAAAGGTCCGTCTAGCTATGGTTTTTCCAGTAGTCATGTATGGATGTAAGAGTTGGACTATAAAGAAAGCTGAGCACTGAAGAATTGATGCTTTTGAACTGTGATGTTGGAGAAGACTCTTGATTATCCCTTGGACTGCAAGGAGATCCAACCAATCATTTCTGAAGGAAATCAGTCCTGAATATTCATTGGAAGGACTGATGCTGAAGCTGAAACTCCAACACTTTGGCCACCTGATGGGAAGAACTGACTCATTTGAAAAGACCCTGATGCTGGGAAAGATTGAAGCCGGGGGAAGAAGGGAATGTCAGAGGATGAGTTGGTTGGATAGCATCACTGAGTCAATGGACATGAGTTTGAGTAAGCTCCAGGAGTTGGTGATGGACAGGAAAGCCTGGCGTGCTGCAGTCTATGGGGTTGCAAACAGCTGGACACAACTGAATGACTGAACTGACTGATACACTTAACATCTCATCTAGGTTATCAGCTTCTAGAGATATAGGTCCTTCTTTATTCTTTGCATTCTCTAAATATCCTAGCATATTGCATTACATGTAGAAAGTACTTAATAAATAGTATTAAAAAAAACAAAAAAACAGTGGACTAGCACAGGAAAATGGGGGTGAGAGATCTATGCAGAGTCTTCTGTCATATGGTCCAAACTTCTATATCCTTCCTTCTCTCTGACCTCAAACTGTCATATAGACTATCATTTAGTTGCAGTGGCCAATTTGCCACTTCTTGAATATATATATATATACGTATATATTTTATATATACGTATCTTATAACTGTAGCTGACAATATAGAAAATTGGGGGCAGAAAAAATATTTGAAGTAATAATTGCCCCCCAAAAGTCCAAGTTAGATTTAAAAATTGTAAAGTGCCAAGAAGGTCAATGAACTCCAAGTCAAATAGAGAGAAGACCATATATCTCAGCTCAGTGATTTGGCGCATCCCTGTCCCTTCAGCATGGATGACCTTTCTCTCCCAGGAAAAGCCTCCAGCAAACCTTTCACCAGAAAAGAGACCCAAGTGGTTTATGAGCATATGCAAAGATACTCTGGATTTTAGAAACACAAAATCACAAGGAGGTAGGGATTTCCTGGTGGTCCAGTGGTTAAGAATCTGGCTTCCAATGCAAGAGTTGGGGGTTACATCCCCGATCATTGAACTACGATCCCACATGCTGCAGGGCAACTAAGCAAGCATAGTGCAGTGAAGAGCCCATGTGCGGCAACTAGGACCTGATGCAGTCAAAAATAAAATAAATACTTAAAGAAGAATCAAGAGGATGTTAATTTCTTACAACTAGTCTCTCATGACAAAAGGTCAAAATAGTAGTTACCATGCCTGGGTAGGAGTATAACCTGGGAGGAGGCATGGGACAGGGGAGCTGCACCTCCATAAAATTAATTAAAATAAGGATACTGAAATTCACAAAAATAACAATAGTAAGTGTTGGTGAAGCTGTGAAGTTAATGGAAGTCTAACCTCTTGTCCATCTAGTCAAGGCTATGGTTTTTCCAGTAGTCAGGTATGGATGTGAGGTTGGACTGTGAAGAAAGCTGAGCACCGAAGAATTGATGCTTTTGAACTGTGGTGTTGGAGAAGACTGTTGAGAGTCCCTTGGACTTCAAGGAGATCCAACCAGCCCATCCTAAAGGAGATCAGTCCTGGGTGTAATTTGGAAGGAATGATGCTAAAGCTGAAACTCCAGTACTTTGGCCACCTCATGTGAAGAGTTGACTCATTGGAAAAGACTCTGATGCTGGGAGGGATTGGGGGCAGGAGGAGAAGGGGACGACAGAGGATGAGATGGCTGGATGGCATCACTGATGCCAAACTAGATGGACACGAGTTTGAGTGAACTCGGGGAGTTGGTGATGGACAGGGAGGCCTGGCGTGCTGCAATTCATGGTGTCGCAAAGAGTCGGACACAACTGAGCAACTGAAGTGAACTAAATTGAACCCTTTGAAGGTGAGTGAATTGTTACAAGTGCACAGGAAAAATGTTTGGCAGCATCTAATAAAGCCAACACACTCATTCTGTTATACACTAGTGAATATATACCCCAAAGAAATGAGTGCTTATGTTTATCCATAGCCGTTTATAAGAATGTTTACCATAGTCAAAACCTGCAAACAATTCAGATATCTATCAGTAGTTGAATGGATAAATAAGTTGTAGTGTAGTCACACAATAGAATATTGCATGGAAATGAAAATGACTAAGACTGCATATGATATGAATGAATCTTTTAGACATAACATTAAGTGAAAGAATCTGGGAGGGAGAAGAGTATATGTTATATGGTTATATTTATGTAAATTAAAAAAAACAGACCAACTAATCTCTCATGATAAAATGTCAGAATGGTAGTTGCCATTCAGGGATGGACAGTTCTTAGAGACTGAACACAATATTTGTATGCTTTAAATTATATCTCAATAAAACATTAAAGAATTAAAAATCTATACAGTAAGCACCGAAACCAATTAAATGCAGATTTACCAGTAATTGTTATAAATACCATTATAAAAAATCAAATATAAAATTTAGAAATGAAATATATTGTAAAAACAATTTTTTTCAAGAATATGGCTTTTTAACCTAGATTATATTGACATTATTTGGAAGTACAGGTGAGAGGTGGGTAACTAACAGCAAAATAAAACAATCATCTTATATAACAAGAGTAAAAATTACTATTTTTTAGAAACTGATTTTACCTGTAGGAAATATGGGAAGTAGAAAGAAGATAAACTTTTGGTTGCCTGATTTGGATTTACTTTGTTAAAACACGTAAAATTTAAACAAGAACATTTTTGTTCTTAAGTTCCTATGTTAGCTAGTAACAAACACTAAGTTTTTTTCAGGTCATGATCTTTGAATTTAGACCCCTTCTCTGTGGTTTCTCTTCCTTAGTAATAGACCTCTGCACCATGAAATATTAATAATAAACTGGCCTGGTGGACAAAGCAAATTTGACCTCTGTTCTCTCATGACTCCTCGGTCAGTCGCATTTAATTAATTAATTTTTGTCTGCACTAGGTCTTTGTTCCTGGGTACAGGCTTTTTCTAGTTGCTGCAAGCAGAGGCTACTCTTCGTTGAAGTGTGCAGGTTTCTTATTGTGGTGACTTCTGTTGTGGAGCACGGGCTCCAGGTGGGGGGACTTCATGTAATAGCTGTGCTGAGCTGAACTGAACTGAACTGAACTGAGGCATGTGGAATCTTCCTGGATCAGGGATCGAACCTGTGTGTCCTGCATTGACGGGTGATTCGTAACCATTGGACTACCAGAGAGAAACATCTGGCTGCATTTTACAAAGGGGGTGGGGTGGGAATTATTACTTTGTTTCCAGAGTCTAAGGAAGGAAATTTTTGAAAGATGTCTGAGAAATCAAATCTGTTACCTCCCCTCCCCTCATCCCATATTTCTCTGCTTTCAGCCTTCCTCTCAGGGGCTTCATAGATTGTTTTCTTCTTTGCTCTGAAGTGTGGAGTAGGCAGCTTTTGCAGTTCTTCAGGTTGCATGGTGCTCTGGCCTGCCGTGATCTTGGATCAGTGGCCACAGGCAGAAAGAGGGTCTCTTAATAAAGCTGTCATCTCTGTCTTACTGTTCCCTTCTCATTTCAAATCTAGCTCCCCTGAACTAATGCTCATCTCTTTAACTCCACAGTCATCAGAGACAAAGCTCCCAAAACAGCAGCTTCGGAGGGAGCATCATTTAATCCTCAAGACGCCAAAAGGACACATGAAATCTGCAACTTTGGTATTGTTATTATAAAACTTAAATGCAAATGTGAAAGCAAATTAGCAGTGGAACAGATAATATGAACAATTTTATAGCAAAATGTGACTTTTCAACCAAGTTTATTATTTGGAAGTAAAGTTGGGAAGTGAAAAAATAAAATGAGCTAGTCATCTTGTATTAAACAAGGCCCATTGCCTGATTTTGACATAGGCAATTCCATATTTTAGTGTTTGCCGTTTGTAATGCCCTAAACCTGGTAGCAAATCTCTATGAAAAAGCTTGCCATTGAAAAAAACTCAATTTAACTTAGGAAAAAACAAACAGAAGGAAAAATTGAAGAGATTTGTTGACCAAATATTGTTGAAACTCTAGAATAGAAGGTAGAGATTTCAGGGCAGGCACATCTTAACTAAAGTGGGAATTAGAACCAGAGATCCAGCCACTGTCTAGATGCTGTCTTTTTTTTCCCCTCTCGTCTGTGTTTCTCTATACTTGGTTTCTTTGTATCTCTGTCTGTAACATATACATATATATCACACACAAATGTATGTAACATATATAATAACTATCTATATCTAATGAAAAGTGAAAGGGAAGTTGCTCAGTCGTGTCCAACTCTTTGGGACCCCATGGACTGCAGCCTACCATGCTCCTCTGTCCATGGGATTTTCCAGGCAGGAGTCCTGGAGTGGGGTGCCATTGCCTTCTCCAGAGGATCGTCCCAACCCAGAGATCAAACCTGGGTCTCCTGCACTGTAGGCAGATGCTTTACCATTTGAGCCACCAGGGGAAGTCCCAGTCTATATCTAGAAAGAATGCTTTTTTTTTTTTTCCATTTGGTGGGAACATTGGTCCCAGCAACTCTTAAGTTTTTACCATTTTAGTTTCATGACTGAAGAAGCAGGAGTTTCTTTTTCTTCCTTCCGAATTTAGTGAATATAATTCCAAGGGCAGATTCTAGCTGACAGAGTTTAATCATATATCTCTGAATATATGTCCAGTTACTATAGTCAGAAGGATAGAATACTATGGTTTGCTNCCCCCCGTCATGTCCAAAAGCCTGTTCTCTCGTAATTTTTGTGCCCACTCACATAGGTCCACTCAAAAATCTCTTTCTAGGACCTGCTTGTTCCAAATTGTGGTGGATTAATAGGAGCCACTGAAGGGATCTGGCCTTCATTTCAGGAATCTATAAATACGATCTTATGTGGAAAAGTAGTTTTTGCAGATCTGACTAGGTAAAGGATGCTGAGATCCAGAGATTATCTGTGTGGGTCTTAAAAACACATGTGTCTTTATAAGAAAGAGGCAGAGGAGTTTGATAAAAACTGAGGAGCAGAGCGTATGAAGACAGAGGCCAGGCTGCAGTGATGTGGCCACAAGCCCAGGGGTGCCAGTCATCATCAGAAGCTGGAAGAAGAGAGGGATGGGTTTTCCTTGCAAGCCTCCAGCACGTTTCTGTCAGTCCAGTAATAGTGGTCTCAGACTTCAGGCCTCCAGAACTGTGAGAGAATAAATGTCTGTTGCTTTAAGCTATCAAGTTTGTGGTACTCTGTAACAGCAGCCACGGTTACCGAATACACACATATTCTAGTGGTGTCCCTTTCAGCCAAGCAATCGGCCACTTCTCAGGAGTTCATGTACATATCCAGACCTCAGACGATCTTCCATATGAAGTGTATGGCCTGGACTGCTGCTCTGAAGTTCTGATTTCTAGGGGAATTATCCTTTACCAGAGTCCTTAGTGTTTCTCCTGAATGAGGCTGGAAAGTGTCAGCTGTCCACATATGGTATAGCCCCATTTTTAAACTAGGTTTTTATTTTTTTTTAAATTGGAGTATGATTGTTTTACACTGTTGTGTTAGTTTCTGCTATTCAACAGTGTGAATCAGCTATAAGTATACATATATCCCTCTCTCCTGATGCTTACTCTGCCCACATCCCCCCACCTAGATCATCACAGAGCACTGAGTTGAGCTCCCTGTGTTATGACAGCAGCTTCCCACTAGCTAGCTATTTTACACCTGGCAGTGTATGTATGTCAGTGCTAGCCTTTCAATTTGTNAGCTATAAGTATACATATATCCCTCTCTCCTGATGCTTACTCTGCCCACATCCCCCCACCTAGATCATCACAGAGCACTGAGTTGAGCTCCCTGTGTTATGACAGCAGCTTCCCACTAGCTAGCTATTTTACACCTGGCAGTGTATGTATGTCAGTGCTAGCCTTTCAATTTGTCCTGCTTCCCCCTTCCCCTACTGTGTCCACAAGTCCATTCCCTATGTCTGTTGTCTCTTTCTTGCCTTGTAAATAGGTTCGTCAGTACCATTTTTCTAGATTTATATATATGCATTAATATATGTTACTTGTTTTTCTCTTTCTGACTTACTTTACTCGGTATAACAGACTCCAGGTTTGTCCATGTCAGTACAAATGACCCAATTACATTCCTTTTTATGACTGAATAATGTTCTATTGCATGTAAGTATTCATACCACAGCTTCTTTATCCACTAGTCAGTCAGTGCACATCTGGGTTTCTTCCGTGTCCTGGCTGTTGTTAAAATAGTGCTGCACTGGACATTAGACTACGTGTGTCACTTTGAATTGTCAGGATATAAGCCCAGTGGTGGTGTTTCTGGGTCATATTTGAGCTATGTGTCCTTCTTCACGGGTGTGAACTGAAGGAGAAATGGGAAAGGGCATGGAAGTCTGGGCACTTACTCATATCATTTATTGGTGCCTTCTGAATCCCTTGGGCCTGATGCACAATTTCCATCGCACAGGAATTTCTCTGTCAGTGATCAGGTAATACCCAGCTTCTGATGGGCAGCCCTCATCACACAGAGACTTGGTACCCTGCTGTCTTTCATTTACTCGTGCGCTTCTTTTCGAACCGGCAGTCAGCAGTCATTCCTGCTGCAGGAGACATGGTTTCACTCCACATTCACAGTCTGTGCTCAGTATTCTAGTGCAGCCTCAATTCTACACTACATCTTTATCCATGTCTAGTATCTCTAGTATCAATACCATTGAGTCTGTTCCTGAGTGGCAATTGAATCTAGTCCAGAATTTGAACTAGAGGCTGGACCTGCAGTGAAGCCTTATCTTACCCTGAACCTCACTTGAAACTTCACTTAATATCACGATGCTCAATTTCATGACTGTATCTCCTGTCAGTTCTGTTCTGTGGAGGATAGCCACCTCTGAGCTTCTCAAAGATGGTGGTGACCCCATCACCAGGGCATTTCTTATTATTGAAGGAGGAGACTGTGCTCTGGGGTTTCCCAAAATAATGGTTTCTAAACTCTTATATTCTAGTGCATTCAGTGCTGGGTAAAAATACGCAGGAGGAGGACAGCGGAGCCCACTGGGTTTCCCTGCTCCAGGTAGGAGACCTGGAAAGCCTTTGTCTCTCTACCTGTGATTATTTGAGGTAAGAAATAACATGCTAGCTCATGGGACAAGAAGGGACCTCAGTAAGCACCGGTTGCCCCACCCCCACCCTCCGCAAAGAACCTTCTGAGGTTGAAAGAAAAGTGATAAGGAACAGAGCGGGAGCAGAGATCCAAACTGATGTTTAAAGCAGTTATCTGAGTTGACAGGTGTACTTTTGGTAGTTGATTATCTCATGTATTTGGGTTTTATGGCAGAAAACCCAGAAGAGAATCAGTGGCATGAATCTCTGAAAACCATTCATCCTCCTAATTTCTGTGAGACAACGGCCTTCTTTGCTCACCCATCATCTTTAATGCACTGGGGAGTTAGTTGTGAACTTTCCATGTAGAGGAAACGGCAGTCTCCAGCCTGCATAGAGTGGAGACTCTCTTTGCCCCTAGCTCCATTCCATCTCCTCTTCCTGGGCTCCCCTTACAGCCTGGTCCTGGCAGGACTGCTTCTCCACAGTCTGCAACATTCCACGGGGCGAGGCCTGAAGTCTATTCTAGGATTCCTGGAACAGTGAGATAGAAGCCAGGAAGGTTACCTTATACATCCTGAGGGTTTAATAAGTCATTCTCCCCTCTGCCTGTCTGGGTCAGTTCTGAGAAAGAATGGCAGTCTACTGCCTCACAAAGCCTAGGGAACAGTGGCTCCCAACACCAGTCATCACCGTTCAGCTTGCAGCTTAACCTTCGGTGGAACGGTTTTCCTGACTGGGAATAATTAGCTTCTGGGACAAGGAAAGATGGCCAAATCCAAAATAATTAAGAAGACAAGGTCTGTGCATTTCAATAACTCACTCATCTTGTCCCCCTGCCCCTCCCTGACATGGAGGCAAGGGCCAGGGCTGGAATCCTTTCCAACTGGAACAAGAACCTGTCTCCATTCCGAGCCAAGGCGGAGTTAAATAAGCCATTGTGCCATGTGCTCATGGGTAATTAGGCATGAAAAGGATCTGCCATCGGCTCCCTCCATTGTTCCTCGCAAGCTGTCCTTTTGCCATGTGCCCGAGCCCCTGGGTCTCGGAGCTGGCACTGCTACAGAGATGGGGATGTCGTCGTCATGGCAACTGCTCTCTGCTAAGCAACTTTATGGTCTAATATTATTAAGGGGGCAGGGGTCAAAAGCCAGCGAAGGACTTTGTCTCTGAAGCCCAGGATGACTGTGGCGGGGATGGGGCAGGACTGCAAGCTCATGGGAGAAGAGGGGTTCTCAGTCAGTACCGGTTGCCCCCGCAAAGAATCTTTTGAGGCTGAGAGATGGCCATACTGTGAAGTCAATAAAATATGACTGTGAAACGCCCAGTTTCTCATTTCCATGTCCTGTTCTCCCCGTCACTCTCCCTTCAGGTGCCCCATACCCTGCTGCTCCCTCCTGGGAAAGGATCTGCTTTCAATAGTTTCCATCTGAATGTGAATTCTAGTCACTGTTCATCCGTATTTGTGTTTGTATTTCCAATCTTATCTCCAACTGTGAAGTGAAAAGCATTGACTAGGAGGGGCTGGAAAACATTTGGGGGAGAAAGATCCTTTTCCCCCAAACCCTAAAGTTAAATAGTATATAAACTGCCTTTTCTTTTGAGTTTAATTTTTTATTATAGATGATTTTGAACACTGACAGAAGTGGGGAGAATAGTGTCATGGTCCCAGAAGCCTTCTTTACAACCTTCTCCTCGATTGACAGGTAAGTGCAGAGCAGAAAGAAGCCTTTCTATCCATCTCTTTTACCTCATCCTTGGCAAGAGAGGGTTACTCAACAAGCCAGGGTGAAAGATTTCTTCAAGACCTACACAGAAGAGGAAGTACTGGGCACTCTCTGGATACCTTTAAAGCACTGGGTTATGTGTTAAATGTTCTGCTTTATTCTCCCCTCCATCAGCCAGTCAGAAGACCTGGGGATGCGCAGAACACCCAGGTATCCAGCCAAGCAGGGGCCAAAGCTGGCTGGCCTCTCAGCCATTCTGCCCTGTTAGCCATGCTACTGTTCTTTGGTTTATACAGGCCCTATTTACAGACTGTATCATCAAGTAATCTGAAGCAGCAGATGGACTCTCAGTGTTGACCAAAAGAAAGGCTCAAGAATATGTTCTCAACCTTTGAAAAGCGTCATTCATCTTCATATTAAGTGACAAGATGGATCCGCTGTTCTAATGGAATCCCAAGTGCTGCCACTGTTGCAGAGGTTTTCACAGTACGCTCATGTTTCTTCTGAACTAACTTTTGACCTTCGTGGACAGGGAGTAGAGGACAGTGCAGTCTAGGACACTGTGTTATATCGAGGTTATTCTTGTCTGTCTGCTAATGAATTAGGCTTATGATACTCCCCAATTATATTAAAAATGATACTGTGGCATGAAAAAACCCTGGTTTAAAAAATAAAAGAGTCAACAGAGAGTTCTGTGTGAGGCATAAAGATGGAAGAGTTGAGTTGAATTTCACATTGCCAACTGTAATTTTCTGTAGTGTAGACATGACAGCCGCTACCACCAGTGCTCACTGCTGTCACTACCCTGGCCACTTACCACCTTCAGTTCAGTTCAGTCGCTCAGTCATGTCCGACTCTGCAACCCCATGAATCACAGGACTCTCTTGCCTATCATAGCTGGAATAACTTTTCTTTTTCAGTCAAACAAACATATTAGAGTGTTTCAAGGTGAGATGTGTTGATTATTCAGTTACTGGATATTAGTAACACTCGGCCAGAAATAAAAGACAGTAAAAGAAAGGCAATGCCAAAGAATGCTCAAACTACTGCACAGTCGCACTCATCTCTCACGCTAGTAAAGTGATGCTCAAAATTCTCCAAGCCAGGCTGCAGCAACATGTGAACCGTGAACTTCCAGATGTTCAAGCTGGTTTTAGAAAAGGCAGAGGAACCAGAGATCAAATTGCCAACATCCGCTGGATCATCGAAAAAGCAAGAGAGTTCCAGAAAAACATCTATTTCTGCTTTATTGACTATGCCAAAGCTTTTGTGTGTGGATNTTGGAAGGACTGATGCTGAAGCTGAAACTCCAATACTTTGGCCACCTCATACAAAGAGTTGACTCATTGCAAAAGACACTCCATCATTAAAACTATTCTCTGTATTTTCTTCTATCTCAAGATAATCTTAAACAAATTTAATTGAAACATAGTTGATTTGCAATGTTTTGTTGATTTCTGCTGTACGACAAGGTGATTCAGTTATATATATATATATACACACACACACATTTGTCTTTATAATCTTTTCCATTATGATTTATCACAGGACAGTAAACACAGTTCCTACATTGTACAATAAGGCCTTGTTCTTTGTCAATTTTATATTTAATAGTTTGCATATCTCCAGATAATCTTAATCTCCTGCGTGCTTCTTTTTTCAACCAGTCCTCACATTTGGGCATACTATGGTTGTCTCTTAACATAACCTCCATAGGACAATTGAACTGTACCTTGGGTTTCCATCAGAACCACGTATTGATGTGATTTTGAAGTTTACATCTTCAAACTGGATCTGTCTTTAGATTGATCGTCCACATCCCATTTGCCTTCCAAACCTCTATCTTGATGTCTTACGTCAGAAGTGTCAAACTCAATATGCCCCAGCACATGTATATAACAGTCCCACAAAATAATCTTCCTCAGCGCTTTGTTACCCACATCAGCAAATCTATTAGATGAATCAAAACAAATAACCATATCATTCATGACTCCTTCCCATCATAGCCAATTTGGTATTGAGATTTTTTTTGACGTCTCCTGTATATCTTGCATCTTCTCATTCTTGTCCATTTCTACTATTGTTACCTAACTCAGACTCTACTCCAGTTGCCCACAAAGTGATCTTTTAAGTCCCATCTTCCTCACTTTCCAATCCATTCTCCACACTACAGCTAGAGTGATCTTCCAGAAATGAAATTCTGAACATGTTAGTCCATTGCATAAAATTCATAAACAGCTTGTCCTCATTTAAAAGACAAAGTCTGAACTTTTTAGTATGGCTTCAAGATCCTTTATAACCTGATCCCTTACTATCTCTGAATCTTATCTACCACCACATTCTCAGAGCCTTTAATCCAGTCGTATCATATGACTAATATTTTCCTTCAAGACAGGCTGTTTCATGAATCTATGCCTTTTATATGCTGTTCCTTCTACCATTTTCTGTTTGCCCAGAAAACTCCTACTCATCATTGAAAACCTATCTCCAGTGTTACTTATTAAGAGACTCTTTCTCATATAGCCAGAGCTGAAGGCTACCTCTGTGCTATTGTATGTTTATATATCTTTTCTCCAGCACTCATCTGACTGCTCCTGCTGCTAAGTCACTTATAGACAGCAGCCCACTAGGCTCCTTAGTCCCTGGGATTCTCCAGGCAAGAATACTGGAGTGCGTCGCCATTTCCTTCTCCAATGCATGAAAGTGAAAAGTGAAAGGCANCTCCTACTCATCATTGAAAACCTATCTCCAGTGTTACTTATTAAGAGACTCTTTCTCATATAGCCAGAGCTGAAGGCTACCTCTGTGCTATTGTATGTTTATATATCTTTTCTCCAGCACTCATCTGACTGCTCCTGCTGCTAAGTCACTTATAGACAGCAGCCCACTAGGCTCCTTAGTCCCTGGGATTCTCCAGGCAAGAATACTGGAGTGCGTCGCCATTTCCTTCTCCAATGCATGAAAGTGAAAAGTGAAAGGCAAGTCACTCAGTTGTGCCCGACTCTTAGTGACCCCATGGACTGCAGCCTACCAGGCTCCTCCGTCCATGGGATTTTCCAGGCAAGAGTACTGGAGTGGGTTGCCATTTCATTCTCCGACTCATCTGACTAGGTTGTGGTAATTTTTCACTTCTTAGACTTGCAGTTCTTTTTAGAACAGGGATTTTCTTTACTTGCCTTTGTAACTTTGGCGCCCAGTTGTTTCACAGAGCTAACTCTCAGTGGGCTTCCCTGGGGGCTCAGATGGTAAAGAGTCTGCCTGAAATGCAGAAAACCCGGGTCTGATCGTTGGGTTGGGAAGATCCCCTGGAGAAGGGAGTGGCTACTCATTCCAGTATTCTTGCCTGGGAAATCCCATAGACAGAAGAGCCTGGTGTGCTACAGTCCATGGGGTTACAAAGAGTTGGACACGACTGAGCAACTGACACTCTGACTTTCAACTCTCAGTACTTAGAATATGAGATGCTTCTACGTTTCTGGACTCAGGGAATGTTTGTTGCTGAATTAATACTGCTCTCTGATTTCCAGAGCATTTTCATGGGGTTCCTATTGTGTGGGGCTGTTACTGCATTGGATGATTTGGGTCATGGCTTGTCCTTGGGATTGGTCCTATTGTAAGCAGAGTGGAGTGGCTTGAAGGGGACCAGAGACCTCCCGGGTCTGTCTTTGGTGGTGACATCACCCAGCTTTCCTATGTCATCGCTTGGGTGTAGCTGCCATCTCTCCCCTAAAGATGTCCAGTGTGTTCCCATTCTTCTCCGCTATTCTCAAGAATAACCTCTCTGTTCTTAGGAAATAAGCTGATAAGCTAATTCACCCACAGGTGAATGACTGATAGCACTCAAAGGACGCCTGGCCTCAAAACCTGTCAAATCATAGTGGTCAGGCCACCACCAACCAGCACCTTCAAAAGACCTGCATATCTCCCACCCTCTAATTTCCTTCCTCAGCACTTGTTACTTCATTTCCTGAATTGAAACGTGTGGCAACTTTGATAATACTCAGCTGTCAATCCATTAAATCTTATTAACATCTTGGCATTGGTGAGTTTGTCACAGTATTGGATTGGCTGAATATCTTACCAAAAAACCCAAATGAACTTTTTGGCCAACCCGGTATCTTATTTAGCAGAGCTCTGAGAGAATAAAGGTCTGATCAGGGGTAGGAGGGTGGAAGGGGGAACTTAGGAGCTGGGAATCAACTGTGTCTCTAAGATCTGGTCCAAAGTGTGGGTCATGGGTAATCTGAGAGCAGGGGAACTGGCTGACATTTGGAGAGTGGTGAGCGGTGGTGAAAAAGGGAATGAGGGACTGAGAAGCAAAGAGGAGATGTTTGGTGATTCATTCAGTACTTTAATTTTACTATGCGCTAGGCTCCAGGGTTGGAGAAGGCAATGGCATCCCACTCCAGTACTCTTGCCTGGAAAATCCCATGGATGAAGGAGCCTGGTGGGCTGTAGTCCATGGGGTCGCTAAGAGTCGGACACGACTGAGTGACTTCACTTTCACCTTTCACTTTCATGCACTGGAGAAGGAAATGGCAACCCACTTCAGTGTTCTTGCCTGGAGAATCCCAGGGACGGGGGAACCTGGTGGGCTGCCGTGTCTATGGGGTCACACAGAGTCGGACACGACTGAAGTGACTTAGCAGCAGCAGCAGCAGCAGGCTCCAGGGTGATGGGAAAAAAATTAAAAAGTGATGCTTCTGCATTGAAGAAACTCATTATGTGGGAACATTAGATACTGAAGGTTGCAAAATAGTGTCTCAATTATTATGGCAGAGGTTAAATATAACATGCTCGTTAAAACGAGCACTAGGAGGGAACAGTGAACTCTGATGGGGAAGAGAAGTCAGCAAAGCTGGGGAAGCCGCAGAGAGAAGGTAATCTTTGATATCTGAGTGGGTAACTGTCTGAGTAGAGAAGAGGAGGAAGAATGTTTTAGGGAGGGAAAATGTGGGAAATGTATTTGTTGATCGAATATCTCCTGGGCACCTACTATGGATCAGGTGCTTTTCTGATTATATGGAGTATATCAGTGAACAAACAGTCTTCATGCTTACAGAGTTTACAGTCTAGTTGGGGAGACAGAAAATAAATAAGATGAATAATTAAAATATATAGTAAGTTGTATATGATAAGTGGTAAACAGCAAGAATAAAGCAGACATGAGACATGTGAAACATTTGAAAGAAGAGTAACCTTTTATTTATTTGGTCTTTTTTAGAATTAATTTTTATTGGAGTATAGTTGCTTTACAATTTTTTCTCTTTGTTTTTTACTTTTTAAATTATGAAAGTAGATAACACATTTACAAGAGACTTGGAAAATACAGAAGAAAATTACATATAGTTCCTCTATATTTTTAGGGCTTCCTTGGTGGCTTAGTGGTGAAAAAACCTGCCTGCCAGCATGGGAGATGGAAGAGACACAGGTTAGATCCCTGGGTCAAGAAGATCCCCTGGAGGAGATGGCAACCTACTCTAGTATTCTTGCCTGGGACATCCCATGGACAGAGAAGTCTGGTGGGCTGTAGTCCATAGAGTGGTAAAGAGTTGGATACAACTAAGCAACTAAATAAACAACAACTTCTATATATTCTAATTATTTTTAAGTAGATAAATTAAGAGTTTTCATTAGAGTTTCAATAGCAAACTCTCAAAAATGAATATACAGAAAAGTAAAAGGACATAATAGACCTGGAAAGCACTGTGAACCAATTCAACATAACTAAGATTTATGCAATTTTCACACAATAGTAGGATACAAATTCTGTTAGAATTCCTATAGACTATGAACTTGGAGACACTGCAACATATCCAAAGACATAAAATAAGATGCAAAAACTTCATGGTCTAAAAGTGTTGAAATCATACAGAGTCTGTTGTCTCATAACTGTGGAATTATGTTAGATGTCAATATCAAAAGATATTTGAAAATAATCCATATATTTTCCAGTGCAATGTGACCTTTACCAAGAGAGATCTTTGCCTTAGCCATTGAAAACCTCAGTAAAGTTAGAGAAGTGGCAAACCACACACTGACTGCAGAGAGGAAAGCTTTTAAATGAGAAATTAATATACAAATGAGAAATTAGTATCAAAGATACTTTAAAAACCCATGTATTTGGAAACCAAATGTCCACTTTTAAACGGTGATTGTATCTAAGAAGCCATAACGAGGAAAATTAGAAAGTGGTTGTAACAGAATAAAAATGAAAAGAGAATTTACCAGAATTTGTTGCATGCAGCTGAAGCTGCTCAGTGCAATTGAATACAGTGTGGAGTCTTGAATTAGGTATGAAAACAAAAACTGAACACTAGCATACAATTTTGTGAAATTTCAATAACTTTAGTTAATAATGTATCACATGTTAATTTCCTATTTTTTTTTCTGCATAGTATTACTTTATATTCCCTAACTGGATTAGAATTTTCAAGCCTCATCCAATTAAAAAATGTCACTAAGATAATAAACTTTCTGGACTTTTAGCAGTCATACCAGATGCCAAAATGTATGGAACTATATTGAAGTTTTGAGCGAATGTAAATTAGAAATCTAGCATTCTCTTCATACTAAGTCAAACAAATGAAATCAAAATGTCATGAACTTTTTAGTTAGGCCAAAATTGAAACGTTTTCAAATATATATTATGCATACTATTTATATATGTGTGTATACAAAAGTTTTTGTATTAGGCTTGATAAACTGTTGAGAAAGAACAACAACAAAAAGAGATAGAGAAATTGGAAAGCATAAACTAAATGAAATGAGATTAACATTTTAGATGGGAGACCAAGAAAGGCTACCTGAAAAGGTGGCCTCTGGGTAAAGGTCTGAAGGAAGAAAGAGAATGAATCATATGAGATTATCAGAGGTAGGAATGCTTTGAGTAGAGGAAACCTGAAGAGCAAAGGCCTCCGCTAGGGGAAGGCATGGAGTCTTTGAGGGTCACAAAGGAGGTGAGAGGGACAAGAATGAAAAGATGGAGTGGAGGCTAGGAGGAAGTGAGGTTAGAGAGGTGAGGAGGAGGCAAATAATTTGGAGCTTTGTGGGTCACAGTAAGGATTTTGGCTTTTACCACGAGCTGATGGATAGCCATCAGAGGGGTCTGGGCAGAGCAGAAAGGCATTCTTAGGTCCTAACAGCACCACTCCGGCTGTTATTTAGGAAATGACAGCAAGGAGTCAAGGAGAATGATTAGGAAGCTGTTTTGACAGTCCAGGCGAGAGGCGATGTTGACTGGAACTGCAGTAGAGGTAGGGGGGTGGTGAGGAGTGGTCAAATCTTAGGTTTATTGTGAGAGTGAGCCACAGAAACTCATGACATTTTGGCATGAGGTGCAAGAGAAGGAAGAATCAAGAACAGCTCCAAATTTTAAAGCCTGAGTAAATTGCCATAAACAGAGAAAGGAAAGGAATGGGTTTGGGGAAAAACAACAGGAGCTCAGTTTGAGGGCATGTTAAACTGTAAAATCCAAGAGGTGATATTAAATAGGTAGTTTGGGTATGTTGGGAGAGATCCAAGATCCAGGCTGAAGAGAGAGTACTGCTGCTGCTGCTGCTAAGTCGTTTCAGTTGTGTCCGACTCTGTGCGACCCCACAGACGGCAGCCCACCAGGCTCCCCCGTCCCTGGGATTCTCCAGGCAAGAACACTGGAGTGGGTTGCCATTTCCTTCTCCAGTGCATGAAAGTGACAAGTGAAAGTGAAGTCGCTCAGTCTTGTCCGACTCTTAGTGACCCCATGGACTGCAGCCTACCAGGCTCCCCCGTCCATGGGATTTTCCAGGCAAGAGCACTGGAGTGGGTTGCCATTGCTTTCTCCAGAAATAATATTGAGAGTCATCATCACCAGATAGAGAGTCATCCTAATTATATAGATAGCATTTAAGGTCATGAATCTTGAAGAGGTTATGTAATATAGATTGGAGATGACATTTTTTGTCAGTAAGTATAAATGGAAGACATTCTAGAAATGAGCAATGAGGGGATAGCTCTAAGAAGTTATACATTAAGGAGTAAGAGAGATGAGGACAAAGCAGGTAATCAAATAAATAGGGGCAGCCAGAAATGAAGAAAAGAAAGATAATGTGCTGTCCTGAAAGCTATGAGTATGAAGTGTTTCAAGGAGAGTTTTCACTTACATCAAAAGCAGCTGATGGGTAAACAAAGATGAGGACTTGAAAAATGGCCTTTGGATATAGCAGTGTGTAGGTCATTTGTAGCTTACTGTTCCAGTGGAGTGATGGGGACAACAATTTGATTGGAGTGTGTTTAAGAAAGATGCTCAACATCACTAGCCATCAGGAAAATGCATCAAAGCTGCCCTGAGCTACCGCTTTTCACCCACTAGGATGGCTGTATTAAACATGACAGATAATAACATGAATTGGCATGGAAAGGATTTGGAGACATTGAAAGCTTCATATATTGCTGATGGGAATGTGAAATGGTGCCACTACTTGGGAAAACAGTCTGGCAGTTCCTCAAAAAAATTAAACATAGTTACCAAATGACCCAATAAATAATTCCATTCCTAGTGTATACTCAAGAGAAATAAAAACATACATCAACCCAAAAATGTATGTATGAATGTTCTTAGCAGCTTTGTTCATAATAACCAAAAAAAGCAGAAATGACCCAAACGCCCATCAACTAATATATTCTAATGAATAAATACGTAAAACAGAATACTCTGGCAATTAAAAGGAATGCATCACCGATACATGATATAACATGATGAAACTTGAANAAATGTATGTATGAATGTTCTTAGCAGCTTTGTTCATAATAACCAAAAAAAGCAGAAATGACCCAAACGCCCATCAACTAATATATTCTAATGAATAAATACGTAAAACAGAATACTCTGGCAATTAAAAGGAATGCATCACCGATACATGATATAACATGATGAAACTTGAAAACATTAAGCTAAGTGAAAGAATCCAGTCACCAGACCACATATTAATTTCCATGTATGTGAAAAGTCCAGAATAGTCAAATCTGTAGAGACAAAAAGACTAATGGTTGCCTGGGTCTAGAGGGTAGGAGACAGGGATGGATAGGGAATGACCTGCTAATTGATAGAAGGTTTCTTTGGGGCTGATAAAAATGTTGTAAAATTAGATTGTGCTAAAAACTGCAACTCTGAATACTAAAACCATTGAATTGTATCTTGTAAATGAGTGAACTGTATGGTCTGTGAATTGCTGCTGCTGCTAAGTCGCTTCAGTCATGTCCGACTCTGTGTGACCTCACAGACGGCAGCCCACCAGGCTCCCCCGTCCCTGGGATTCTCCAGGCGAGAACACTGGAGTGGGTTGCCATTTCCTTCTCCAGGGATGTGAATTATATCCTAGTAAAATTCTTTCAAAAAATCATACTGTGAGGAAAAGAGAAAAATAAGTTGGAGTGGGAAACTGGATTAAGGAAGGAATTTTTTTTTTNACCAGGCTCCCCCGTCCCTGGGATTCTCCAGGCGAGAACACTGGAGTGGGTTGCCATTTCCTTCTCCAGGGATGTGAATTATATCCTAGTAAAATTCTTTCAAAAAATCATACTGTGAGGAAAAGAGAAAAATAAGTTGGAGTGGGAAACTGGATTAAGGAAGGAATTTTTTTTTTAATCACAGAAATTTATCAGCATGTTTTATGATATTGCAGTTGATCTAATGGAAAGAAAAAGTTTGATGACACAGGAGAGAGATTTGGTGGAGCAAGAGAAAATAAAGTGTGCATCGGTGAAGCGAGTATGGAAGCTCATACAAAACAATAACAGCAAGTGGAGTGTATTCACTCTGGTTCTGGTAGGTAGGTAGATACGGAGTTGGAGGAATTTAAAATTCTATTCTAATTGCCTTATTTGAAAAATTATAGTAGAAAGCAAGATTGACTAGCTGAGAGTGAAGGTAGGGCAGGAGGTACTGGAAATAAGAGAAAAAAAAATCTGAAATAGTTGTCCTGGAGAGTGAAAAAGGAGAGTGAATTAGGGAAGAGAAGAATGATTTCTGAGGAAAGCTAAGGACCGACCCATATGAGGTTGAGTGAGCCTGAATGTAAGATGAGACTAATTGGCTTGCTTGTGTATTTTCTCTCCAGCTATTTTCAGTTGCATGGGTTCAGGCGTGGAGTAAGTTAAGAGCTGAACTTAGCCAGGGTTTTGATTTTGCCAGATGAGATTGGGTTTCCAGAAAACAGACTCTGAGATGGAGATTTGTAGTGCCGGAACTTTATGGAGGAGCGCTCTCAGAGACAACATCTGTGCAGAAGAGAGGGAAGGAGGAGCTGACCCGAGGAAGGAGAGGCTGGCAGGCCAACACATGTGCAACAGCGTCTCAGGCAGTTCCCTGAGGAGTTATGGGGCTGGAATGCTTTCAGAGCTGTCCCGGATTGAGGTAACGGGGGGTGGTTTGCGTCCCTTTGTAGATACTTAGATATGGGGTTCCCCTGGGGAAGAGGTACTGTCTTGGGCAAGGAGACTTCCTTCGGGTGAAGGGAATTCTGCAAGAGGGACTTGGCTGTGAGAGGAAAGCCGCCACTCTTCTTAGGAGCTGAGGCAACAGTGCCTCAGTCCTCCGGGGCGGGGACACGTGCGAGGCCACACAGTCCACTGCAGTTCACCCGTGCTCTGCTTGCTGGCGTCCGAAGGTTACCCCTTCTGGGAAGAGCTCCTCCGGGTTTCTGATTGGTCTCCTTTTCCCAGGCACGCTTCCAAGAAGAAGGTTAGTGGGACTAATCCCACCACTGTAACTGGCTTGGAGGCTGTGCCTATCTGCCTCGTCTCTGTTTTCTGTACCCACTCTGGATTCTCTCTCTCTGGCTGGCACCTCTGCGTATCTAGAGGGCTCACCTAGTTTTTATCCCTGAGGTGTCTGAGCCCGTGGTCACCAACCCAATCTCAGGATTTGGCTGTTGCATCTGTCCATTTACCGTTAAAATTGGGTAGAGAAGTACCAAGAGAGGCCACAGTGGACTACCTAGTTGCCAAACCCAGTTTTCACTCCCCCCTTATGGAAGAGCCATCCTGTCTTCTTCTGATGGTCAGGGTTAAGTTCTTCCATCAGGCTGATGACATTTTTCTTCAACTGCTAGTACTGTGGTACAGGGAGCTCAAAGTGACCAAGTGGCAGACATAGTTTAAAGTTTGGCTTAGTCTGTATAGAATCCACCTGCAATGCAGGAGACCCTGGAGACCCAGGTTCAATCCCTGGAATGGGAAGATTCCCCTGGAGCAGGGAATGGCTATCTACTCCAGCACTCTTGCCTGGAGAATCCTATGGACAGAGGAGCCTGGCGGGCTACAGTCCATGGGGTTGGAAAGAGCTGGACACGACTGAACAACTAAGCAGGCATGCGTGCAATATGTGTCTTTATTGATTTCCATTTTGCGAATGAGGAGCTTTAAACCTGTGGGGGCGCTGATGTGACAACAGGATTCTCATGTTCCCAAGTGGATCGCCGGGATGCTAGGAAGCAGGCCACCTGGTTCCCAGACCCGTGTATTTTACATACTGAGGACATGGGATCATAAAGTCTTCACTGAGTTGAGGTGTGCAGTGTGTTTTAGGGGATAGCACCTCATCCTTTCAGAGTATCACCTCCAAGCTTGTGCCAATTCTGCACTTCTGAAAGGTCTTTTTATTGCCTACCAGTTTAATAGGTGGAGTGGTGCAGTATATAATGGGATCTTAAGTTCAGGTGCTCTCTGCCACATCTGCTTTAAGTAAAGTTTCTTGGTACAGTCAATGTTATATGGCATTTCATGCTAGTGGATCAAACATTCCAAATGCTCTTGGTTAGTAGCGCTGGTCAAGGTCTTTTGGGCAGGAAAGGCAAACCCACATTGGGTTTGGATTTCCTGTGAAAATGAATTGCTCTTCCTTTTAGCATGGAAGAGATTCAGTGCAGTAAACTTAGCACCAATGTCCTATCGGTCTCCTCTAGTGATAGGGCCACATCAGTGTCTGCCTGTTATATTAGTCTCTGTTGCTAGCAAGTTGAGCATTTGGCAGCATCAGTAAGGAGCCTTGGTAGCTAGATTAGCCTAGCTGACTGGTGTGTTCATGAATGGCAGGTGAACCTGCCAGGTTCATGCTGGCAGGTTCATGAATAGCCTCTAATTCTATTACCATAGCTACTCTATTCAGAAGCCTGTTATGCTGGCCCTGGGATGACTACTAACAGTGGCTGGGAGAATTATTCGGTCCATTTGGTTGTTTATTGCTTATTCCATGGTGAGTGCCCTCTTGTGGGCATAACCAGCAATAAAGACTTCCTTACTTTGTGATCCTTCCATACTTCCATTTGGGGCTTCCCAGGTGGCACAGTGGTAAAGAATCCACTTGCCAATGCAGGAGATACAAGAGATGGGGGTTCAATCCTCGGATCGGAAATATTCCCCTGGGGTAGGAATTGGCAACCCACTCCAGTATTCTTGCCTGGGAAATTCTATGGACAGAGGAACCTAGTGGGCTATAGTCCATGGGATAACAAAGAGTTGGACATGACTGGTCAGCACAGTAGAGCATACTTCCATTCACACATCACTTCCTCTGGCCTCCCGTCCACAATCTTCCAAACTTCCTAGGTTCTGACCAACAAGCCACATTCATTATCACTGCCCACAGGTCATGTGTATTCTTATCTCAGGCCACTTCTTTCTCCATACAAAGTAGATGAACAACTTCTCCCTGTGAAGTTTACACGTTGGGAGGACTTTCTCTTACCTCTGTCTGTGGTGTCACCTTTGGGTGAGGCTATAATACATTGGTGGCCCTCATTTATCTTGTAACATCATACTTACCTGATGCAGCCATGATCCAAACTTCAACTTTTTCATCCCCAGCCAGACTGATACTGCAGCCCATGTAATCATAGGTATGAGCTTAGAGACAGATGTTGGTGCGATTGTGGGGATAACACAGGGCGCAGGGCTCTCTGCTTATTCAACTTGTACCTGCCTGCAATCCTGCTCATGCCTGATCCTGGTAGACCACTTTCATCTTACAGCAAATTGCCAGTGGGTCCTCTGGACCTTACAAAACATAGATCCCTCCAGATGGCTGGCAGGATCTAGCCCATAATGATAGTTCTGGCCACATGGCCTCTTAATGTTCAGTGGTCAAATTCTTTACCCCACCAGGGTCCAGTAGCAATGCAAGGAACATTGTGTCAAATAAATTAGAGTTATCTGTTAGAGAAAGCATAGCCTGCTCTAGATGCCTAGGAGTTTCTGTTGTGATTCTTTTGTCCAAGTTTGGTGTAAAGTCCTATGATGGACAGTCCATGACTCTGCTGGATCATATGGCCCAAGTGGTTGGCTTCCTGCAGGGTGGTCTTGATTCCTGTTTTAGGCCTTACTTGGAGCTGAAAGACTTTTATATTGCTCAGTTATTGGGTCAGAGAAGCATCCCAAAAGTGGAATATGCTGCCTCTAGAATGTGGAGAGGTTTCTACCAGGCATTGTTTCCTTCCTCATAGTGGAAGGTACATGATACAATAATATGAGCTTTAATATAGACAGGTGTTTAAGCCTAAATTATTTGTAAGAATGGTGGTCCCCTCATTCTTTGAAAGTTGGATTTCTGTCATACATGTCTTAATCATGTATTTGCTAGTTCTTATCCACCCAGTTGGACTAACGAGATGTCATCAATATAGTGGAATAATGCGATGTTCTGTGAAGAGTCCAATGTGTTCAGGTCCTTTTACACAGTATTAAGGGGAAGGGTCACTTCGGGGCAAACTTGTATCTGTATTCTTTTCTCCATTGCACATAGATGCAAACTCTTTCTGAGCCTACTTTTGATAGAGAAGGAAAAGAGCACATTTGCCAAGTAAGTGGGTATCCAAATACTGTGTACTTAAGGCTGTGTAACCAGCAAAGATCCAACATCTGGAAAAGTAGCTGCAACCAGGGTTACTGTTTGGTCAGATTTGCTGCATATCACTGTCATACATCACAGTCTGTCTGGTTTTTGTAAGAGTCAGAATGGTGCATGAAATGTGATATGGTGGGGACCATCACCCTTGCATTCTTCAGGTCTTTGGGGTAAGTTATCTCTAACATTGCCTCCTGGGATAAAATACTATTTTGATTTATTATCTTAGCCAGAGGATAAGATTTAGAGGATTCCACTTGGATTTCGCAGTTGATAAATCTTATTCCACAGTCAAAGGAACCATATATGGATCCTGTCAATTATCAAGTATGTCCATTCTGATTGCACATTCAGGTATCAGAGAAATGACCACTGGGTGGATCTTTGAATAAGTGAACCCATTGTAATTTGGACCTGGGACAAGACTCCATGTATCACCTGGTCCTCAAACCCCGCCACTCTCATAGGGTGGCCTTGGAGATACCAGATTTCAGTGTCCTCAAAATGCCTCATTACTCCTATCGTCTTAGTAAATGACTTTCACTTTGGTTTTTCTGGAAGGATCAGGAAAATTGTTTTCACATATACTTGCTGACAGCAAGGAGATCAACTCAGTCATTCCTAGAAGACATCAACCCTGAATATTCATTAGAAGGACTGATGCTGAAACTCCAATGGCCACCTGAAGAGCCGACTCATTGGAAAAGACCCTGATGCTGGGAAAGATTGAAGGCAGGAGGAGAAGGGAACGATAGAGGACTAGATGGTCACTGACTCAATGGACATGACCTTGAACAAGCTCTGGAAGATGGTGAAGAACAGGAAAGCCTGGCATGCTGCAGTCCGTGGGGTTGCAAAGAGTTGGACATAACTGAGCTACTGAAAAACAACAAATACTTGCTTTATTCCATACATTTTCTTCATGGGAAATCAGCCTGTATTTCAAGCAATGGGTTCTTGATTTGTCCAAAAGATTGTGACTCTTGATCGGAGTGACTACCTTCAGTTTCCTACGATCCACGCTTGATTTCTTTCGGTTCTATGAATTAAGCAACTTCCTTGTTGGCTGCACATCATCTTTCCCTAAGGATTAGTAAGAACCATCTTTTAGCAGTCATCTCCATGGCAGTCCTTCAAGAGGTGGTACATATTCTTTTGTGAAACCAAGACCTAAAAAAGGCATAAATGTCCTTATAAAGGCATAAATGTCAGCTTTTAACAAGGAAGAGTGGGCCACTGCTGCAGGTCTCAGAAGTCCATGGGTATCTGGAGATTCTAGATTTTCAAGTTCATCACCATACATGTCCCAATCCCCAGACTCAGGGTTCCATTCCTTCCTAATTGTGGAGTAGCAGTTCCCCAGGCCCTGAGAATTCAACCTCTTCTGGAATTCTGCTACAGCTATCATTAAGTTGCCCTAGTCCTCAGCTTTCTGTTTCTCCAGCTGCAAAAGAGAAGTTCTCTTTAAGTACATCTGAAGAGGCCTACTGACTTTCACACTTAACCTTTAATTGATGATCAATCACCCACAGCCTTTCACTGTCATTCCTCGCATCAGTAACCCCCAACAACAGCTATTCAACTTCATGGTCTGTGTCTTTCATGTTCCTGAGATGTCCTTCCCAGTGCATTTCATTATACCAGCAACTTATCCAGTTTACTGCTGGTGGAAGTTACAAGTTGTACCATGGGAGCATGCCAGGAGCCACTCATACCTCTCACCCCAGTGATGGGGTCTTTACTGCCAGCTAGCTGGTGGGTGATCTGGTTCCAAAATTTATTTTAGAGTCTGTTTCCGAGAACTCATGAGACCAATTGTCTTGGGTCAGAATTTCTTAAAATTAAAAGAAAAATTTGTATTAGAATATAATTGATTAACAGTGTTGTGTTAGGTTCAGGTGTGCAGCAAAGTGATACAGTTGCACATAAACATGTATTCTTCAAATTCTTTTCCCATTTGAGTTATTGCAGAATACTGAGAAGAGCTGCCTGTGCTATACAGTAGGTCCTTGCTGGTTATTTTAAATATAGCAGTGTGTACATGCCAGTCTCACACTCCCAATCTGTCCCTGCCCCCACCCTTCCTTCAGTAACCATATATTCATTCTCTGTGAGTCTGTTTCTGTTTCGTAAGTAAGTTCATTTGTATCACTTTTTTTAGGTTCTGTATATAAGCAGCATCATTATATTTGTCCTTCTCTGTCTGACTTAGTGTCATAATCTCCAATCCATCCATTTGCTGCATAGGGCATTATTTCATTATTTTTTATAGCTGAGTAATAATATTCCATTGTGTGTTTGTGTGTGTGCGTGTATAATATAAATGTTTTATGTGTGTNGAAGACATCAACCCTGAATATTCATTAGAAGGACTGATGCTGAAACTCCAATGGCCACCTGAAGAGCCGACTCATTGGAAAAGACCCTGATGCTGGGAAAGATTGAAGGCAGGAGGAGAAGGGAACGATAGAGGACTAGATGGTCACTGACTCAATGGACATGACCTTGAACAAGCTCTGGAAGATGGTGAAGAACAGGAAAGCCTGGCATGCTGCAGTCCGTGGGGTTGCAAAGAGTTGGACATAACTGAGCTACTGAAAAACAACAAATACTTGCTTTATTCCATACATTTTCTTCATGGGAAATCAGCCTGTATTTCAAGCAATGGGTTCTTGATTTGTCCAAAAGATTGTGACTCTTGATCGGAGTGACTACCTTCAGTTTCCTACGATCCACGCTTGATTTCTTTCGGTTCTATGAATTAAGCAACTTCCTTGTTGGCTGCACATCATCTTTCCCTAAGGATTAGTAAGAACCATCTTTTAGCAGTCATCTCCATGGCAGTCCTTCAAGAGGTGGTACATATTCTTTTGTGAAACCAAGACCTAAAAAAGGCATAAATGTCCTTATAAAGGCATAAATGTCAGCTTTTAACAAGGAAGAGTGGGCCACTGCTGCAGGTCTCAGAAGTCCATGGGTATCTGGAGATTCTAGATTTTCAAGTTCATCACCATACATGTCCCAATCCCCAGACTCAGGGTTCCATTCCTTCCTAATTGTGGAGTAGCAGTTCCCCAGGCCCTGAGAATTCAACCTCTTCTGGAATTCTGCTACAGCTATCATTAAGTTGCCCTAGTCCTCAGCTTTCTGTTTCTCCAGCTGCAAAAGAGAAGTTCTCTTTAAGTACATCTGAAGAGGCCTACTGACTTTCACACTTAACCTTTAATTGATGATCAATCACCCACAGCCTTTCACTGTCATTCCTCGCATCAGTAACCCCCAACAACAGCTATTCAACTTCATGGTCTGTGTCTTTCATGTTCCTGAGATGTCCTTCCCAGTGCATTTCATTATACCAGCAACTTATCCAGTTTACTGCTGGTGGAAGTTACAAGTTGTACCATGGGAGCATGCCAGGAGCCACTCATACCTCTCACCCCAGTGATGGGGTCTTTACTGCCAGCTAGCTGGTGGGTGATCTGGTTCCAAAATTTATTTTAGAGTCTGTTTCCGAGAACTCATGAGACCAATTGTCTTGGGTCAGAATTTCTTAAAATTAAAAGAAAAATTTGTATTAGAATATAATTGATTAACAGTGTTGTGTTAGGTTCAGGTGTGCAGCAAAGTGATACAGTTGCACATAAACATGTATTCTTCAAATTCTTTTCCCATTTGAGTTATTGCAGAATACTGAGAAGAGCTGCCTGTGCTATACAGTAGGTCCTTGCTGGTTATTTTAAATATAGCAGTGTGTACATGCCAGTCTCACACTCCCAATCTGTCCCTGCCCCCACCCTTCCTTCAGTAACCATATATTCATTCTCTGTGAGTCTGTTTCTGTTTCGTAAGTAAGTTCATTTGTATCACTTTTTTTAGGTTCTGTATATAAGCAGCATCATTATATTTGTCCTTCTCTGTCTGACTTAGTGTCATAATCTCCAATCCATCCATTTGCTGCATAGGGCATTATTTCATTATTTTTTATAGCTGAGTAATAATATTCCATTGTGTGTTTGTGTGTGTGCGTGTATAATATAAATGTTTTATGTGTGTGTGTGTGGTCACTCAGTTGTGTCCAACTCTTTGCGACCCCATGGACTGTAGCCTGCCAGGCTCCTCTGTCCATGGGATTCTCCAGGCAAGAATACTGGAGTGGGGTTGCCATTTCCTTCTCCAGGGGATCTTCCTGACCCAGGGATCGAACCCATTTATGTCTCTTGTATTACAGGCGGATTCTTTACTGGCTGAGCCATGAGGAACGCCATATGTGTGTGTATGTATATGTACACGCACACACACAGAGCATCTTTATTCATTTCTTTGTCAATGGACATTTAGGTTGCTTCCGTGTCTTGGATATTNTGACCCAGGGATCGAACCCATTTATGTCTCTTGTATTACAGGCGGATTCTTTACTGGCTGAGCCATGAGGAACGCCATATGTGTGTGTATGTATATGTACACGCACACACACAGAGCATCTTTATTCATTTCTTTGTCAATGGACATTTAGGTTGCTTCCGTGTCTTGGATATTGTAAACCGTGCTGCAATAAACATTGGGGTACATGTATCCTTCTGAAGCATGTTTTTCTACAGATATATGCCCAGGACTGGGATTGCTGGATCATATGGTAGCTATAGGTTTAGTTTCTTGAAACACACTTGGAGGTAGATATGTGCATGTAGGGAGCTTTGGGGATGCTCCTCCTGGGAGAAATAGCTGTAAAGGAGTGAGGGTGGCAGGATGGGGCAGAGGGAGGTAGAAGCGTGGTGCTATTGCCAGAGAACTGGCAGTATTGCTCCAAATGAAGCCCAGGGGACCTGGCTTTTGAACCTGCTCAGGGTTTGATCAGGATGTGGGCTGTCTCAAGGGATGGGGTCTAGCCTTGGTGAAGTGGCTTCCATTGGCTGAGGACAGAGCTCAGGGAGAGACTCATCTGTGAGCCCTCAGCAGCAAATCCCCCCCACACCCCCTGGCTTGGGTATTATACTGGGGGCCTTCAGAACTGACTCTTCCAGGTCACCACAGCATCCCCTCTGATCTGTGAGTGTGATGGCTTGAGAGAGGATCAGGAGAACTGAGGGTGTGCACAGAGGGAGAACTCTGATGGTTGCCCATGCCTTGGTCAAGAGAAAAGTTGGGGTAAGGATAGTGAAAAAATGGCAGGACCAACAAATTGTAGGTTCCTGAGGAGCTGAAGGGTTGCCGGAGTTAGAGCAAGTGGTAGAAATTAATCTGAAAAGATAATTAAGGGTAAGCATATGAAAAGCCCTATGCATCTAGCTAAGGCATTTGGCTTGTCTCATAGAAAATAGGTAAGTGATGGAGATTTAAAAACACCAATTGCCTTAATCATGTGTGATTTAGAAAGATTAAACTTGCAGTGGCTCACGTACTGTACAGTCTAGAACAAGGCCAACTGATTAAGATGCTTTTGCAATAATCCAGGCTTGGTTCTGGCTTCAAATGCTAGATATTTGTGTCAGAAGCTGCCGATTGCCTATCCAACATCTAGCCTTCCTCATTCCTTAGGAAAGGCTGCAATATTATCAAAGAAGGGGCCACTGATGTAAGAGAGAGACATTAGATAAAGCTTTTGAGAAATCTATATTGAGATAGGTAAGTCAGCTGAAGGCAAGTGTAGAAAGCAGGCTTATGTTCCCCAAAGATGTCCAGGTCCTAATCCCTGGGTCTTTGAATATATTACCTTACATGGAAAAGAAGGATTAAAGTTGCAGATAGAGTGTGGTTTATCAGCTCCATCCTAGATTATCCAGGTACACCCAATGTAATTTCGTGGATCCCAAAAAGTAAAAAAGAGGGAAGAGCTCAGAGTAATGCAACATAAGAAGGACTCAACCCCAGTAGAGGAAGGGGCCCCAAACCAAGGAACGCAGTGGCCTCCAGAAGATGGAAAAGACAAGGAAATAGGTTCCCTCCTATAGGCTAGAAGGAAATGCTGCCCTTCTGACGCTTTAGTGATACCCAAAAGAGACCAAGTCAGATTTCTAGCTTATAAAACTTAAGGTAATATGTTTATATTTTTTAAGTCACTAAATTTGAGGTAGTTTGTTACAGTAGTCATCTTTACTTTTTGCTTGACCTGTGCTTCTTTCTAAATTCTGGAAAGCAGATGTGATGGTTGGAGTTCCAGCAGCCATGTTGGACTATAAAGCAAACCAAAGCAGGAACAGTGTACATTAAGGTTGATAGACCAAAAAATTACAAAGACTTGAGTGGCCAAGTTTTGGGCTCTGAATTTCTTTTAAACGAGGGAAAAACAAACCTGTGGGTACTTAAGAAACTGTAATCAGGTTCCTACTAATAGTTACACATAGTTTCTGAATAAAGTAATAGTGTAGGCCACATATCCTTATAACCCTCCAGTAAATATTTGAGCTAACCATATATTAGACATGATTTTCTTTCTCCAGATTTCCTGATTTCTGCTAAAGGTACTACCCTTCTTTTTTAACACACATTAGATTGGCAAATAATTAGTTTTCCAAATATGCCTCACACTTTCCTGGTTTTGTGGCTTCAAGCCCTGACACACCCACATCCACCCACCCACCCACCATGGTTTTCATAGCTTATTCTTTATCATCATTTCCCTTTGATTCCTTCCCTTTGCTTACATTCATATTTGTTTACATGGTTATTTATTTATACTTTCATCATAAGCTCCTCCAGGGGAGGAACCATGTCCATCTCAACCACTATCCAATTTCTAGGGCCCACATGAGTGTCAGAGTAGGGGCTCAGTAAATGTTCTTTCAGTTAAATGGATGAGTGTGCTGTCATTGTAAAAACCATCATAGCTTTGCACAAAATTGTCTTAAAATTCAAGCTGAAAAAGGCATGACTGTTTCCGTCAACAGCACCCTTAAATTCAAGATGAGTGCTCATTCTCATGGGAGAAGACAAACAAATAAACCCAGTATACCATGATGGCAGGGAGGCCTGGCTGTCTAAGGTCAGAGCACCAACCTTGATCGAGGGTCCCTCGTCTCTGTGTTGTGGGGCCTCTCTGATCACTAGTCCATCTCTTTCGGTCAAATGAACAAGTGTCCTTCCTATTTTACTGTATGGCAGGTGATGAGATTATTTCATCTTCTCTATTAAAAAAATTATTTATTTTTGGCTGCGCTGAGCCTTTGTTGCTACATCGGCTCTTCTCTAGTTAGGAAGGGCAGGGGCTGCTCTCTAGTTGCAGCGTGCGGGCTTCTCGCTGCGGCGGCTTCTCTTATTGCAGAGCGCGGGCTCTGGGGTATGCAAGCTTCAGTAGTGGGTGGCGCATTGTGGCTTGTAGGCTCTAGAGCACAGGCTCAACATGGCAGCCTGTGCTGCAAACTTAGTTTTCTCTGTACCAGGACAAATAAACGCACTTGGAGCAGGGGGCTGAAGCTTATTTTTCCCTTGGGCAAAGCCTCAACAGTTGTGACTCACAGGCTTAGTTGCTCCGCAGCATGTGGAGTCCTCCTGGTTGACCGATCAAACCCACGTCTCCTGCATTGGCAGGCAGATTCTTTACTACTGAGCCACCAGGGAAGCTCTATTACATATTTTGAAATTCTGTTTCTCCTGGGCTTCATCTAACTGCTGGGAACTTTGCTGTTTGGTCACTAAGTCATGCCTGACTCTTTGCGACCACATGGACCATAGCCCGCCAGGCTCCTCTGTCCATGTGATTTCCCAGGCAAGAATACTGGAGTGGATTGCTGTTTCCTTTTCCAGGGGATCTTCCTGATGCAGCGATCAAACCCACGTCTCCTGCCTTGCAGGCAGATTCTTTACTACCGAGCCAGCAGGGAAGTCCATGCTGGAAACTTAGTTTGCTCTGTAACAGGGGACAAATAAACACACTTGGAACAGGGGGCTAAATCTTATTTTTCCCTTAGGCAAAGCCTCGAACAAGTAAAACACCCCCGTCATCTCTCATAGGGAGTCTGTACTCACTCCAGACTTCATAATTACAGGAAGGAAAATGTGTCTGAGGAAATTTTATTCGTTCAACAGCAGAGAAGGAGATAGTTTATGCTGCAAGGCTCTTATGTAAGGAAATACGTCCTAGCAGTTCAGTGGCTGCTAAAAATGTTACAGGTATGAAGAAGCAATGGGTTTACTCCTAAGGTATACAGAAGCCCCTTGTGTTAATCCGTGAAATCAGTGCTAGTTAGGCAGGCTTTGTATTAGAGGCTGGGTGCATCATAGTTCCCTGTACACTTAGGAAATTTCTATTGCTTTTCATCCTCTGTGACGTCATTTCTTTTCAAACACAAATTGGTGTGTATGTGTGTGTGTCTAGGCGAATAAGTATTTTAATTCCAAATGAGTATATAATCATATGTATAATTTGTAATTTGATAAAGCACAGAAACCCATGAATGGTACCCTGAAAATGTCAGAAGAAAAACAAAAGATATTTTATTATTATGATTACTTTAAATATAAAATACCCTTTCATTACTATGCTGTCTATATTAAGTTCTCTCTCTTCAATGCTTTTCATTTGCAGGGTAAAAATCCTGCCGCCTTGGACTGTCAGAGAAAGTCCATTTTTACATTTTTTTCAGAATCTCAGGCCTCCCATCATTAAACATGACAAAGGGATTTAGAGAAAGGGAAAGCACTGTTTGAAGATTAAAACCTTTTTTTTTTTCCTAAGTATGACCTGGGCAGCAGGACAGATTAAATCTGAATTTTGAACATATTTTAACACTGTCTACTGGTGTATAGCTTTTTAGAAAGACATGATGTTTAAGTTATCAGAAAGAATACATTTGGGATAGAAATTAAAAAAAGAAAAATCCTGAAAGTCCAAGCATTGTCACAGTGTGTTCTGATATACAGATGACCTTTATTCTAATCTGGGTTTGGAAGCTTCATCTGGAAAGGCCTTTACACTGGCGTTTAAGACGTGGTGTTCTTTAGAAAAAAAGCAATTTCTCTTTTCTCCAGGGGAACTGCAGTTTAGGACAGGCACAGAGCTGGGAACACAACTAAGGGCAGCAAAAAAAATCCACCTTCATGTTCTATTTGTCAAACTGACCTGCAGGTCATAACCTGAAAGTTTATGGATCGGTGAGGCCTTGTCTCTGCATAAGCGTGTTTTCTGGACTTTGGCTGAAGCTAAATTCCTGACTTCTGAAAGCGGAGTGGGTGTGGACTTCCAGCAGGAATAGCCAGTGGGAAGGAAGTAATATTCATTAAGTGTGTCTCATGCAAGCCGTGCGGGGCTAAGCATGCTCAGTGTAAATTCTCCTGTAGGCTGTCAAGCTATGTTTGAACCCGGTCCAGAATCCTGGATTTACTTTTTTTTTTTTTTTTTCCCCGAGGAAGAATGCTCGATTAGACTGCATTTTGCCCTGCTTTTCTCTCTCTCTCTCTCTTCCCTTTCTTTCTTTCTCTTTCTTGTCTCTCTCTCTCTTTTCTTCCTGCCAGAAGATTGGAAACAATATCTTTTTCCGATCAGTTCAGTAATACAATGTCCTTCAGTGTTCACACGAGCATTTCAGTGGAGAAGAAAAGAAACTTTGCTACCTGGAAACAGAAGACTACTTAGGTCTGCTAATAAAGTCCTTAGGACTTCTGGAGCCAGAAGTTAAACTTTTCTCAACTGTTAAGGTAATCTACAGCAAATTTAATTGCCTTTTCAACTAAGTGGGTGTACATAAAAAAAAATTTTTTTTTCCACACAAAAAGTATGTTTTTCATATGTTGGAGTGATTTTTCCAAACACAGGGAAGATATATCTTTTGGTTCATTTGCATTTGAAAGAACCTCTTTTTTTGTATTAGAGGTTCTCTCTCTCTACCGCAAATTATGTGTTTTTCAAACAAATATTGTGGTAAGCTGATGTAGCCATAATGGTCTTGAATGTGGATGTGTTCTGTATTATATTAATTCTTGGCGTGGGTTGGTTTGGTGAAAGTTATTGCTTTTGTTGCTGCCAAAGATGAAAGAGAGTTTGTTTTCCATTGCTGTTGTTTTTGGAACTTTTGGTGGGCTTTGAGGCTGCACTGGGAGCCCCTTGGCGAGAGGAGAGCCACCTTTTCTATGTTTAATGTGCATTTTTTGTAGTGTTCAACTCTAACGCTGAGAAAAGGGGAAAGGAATACAGATTTTATTTTAGAATTAGTGTAGGAGTGGAACTTTTTTTTTAAAATATAGTTTTGGAGGGAAAGAGTATTTAGAAAGGCAGAAACAGGTTTGTAATGAAGGAATTAAAATCAAGACCTTCTCGGTGAAAATAAGAAGTAAATGCAAAAATATTGCCTGCTATATATTCACTGATTTTAGATTAATAATTTTACTTTCTTAATTTAAAAAGGGCAGATCTGACTTGAATATCAATGGATGACACAGAAAACTGAGATTAGAGAGCTGCTGGGATCTCAAAAATAGCAAGCTGGCAAAGACAGCCCCTTTAAAACATCCGAGAACTGAGGTTATGAAACCACATGGCTTCACGTAGGAACAGTGCATCCTGGGCTAAAGCAGCTTAATTTTATTCAAGAATTTTAAGAGGAAAAAGGGGATTTATTCCTTTTCAAAAAAAAAAGAACAGCCAGACAGGGATTATTGATCAGTCAGGGATTAAATATTTGCTGGAATACAAAGCATCACATATTATCAATGTGTACATCAGACTAGCCAGCTATTCAGGGGATGTAAATGAAAAGAGCACAGTTTCATAGGAAATCAAATGCGTTTGCACCCCTGCCCTCATTCTCCATCTTTATGTCCCGGGAAGGGATGATAGAGGTGGGGCAGCATGTGAAATAAGACTTTAGTTGATGGGCTGACCTTGTTCTTTTAACTTCTGTCCATCTGTTCTCACTGGGCAGCTGAAGCAGTGAGCAAACTCAGAGGGAAGGGACCTCAGGGTGACAAGGACGAAGAAGCCAGACCCCACCAGGGCCGTGATCTGCTCGCTCCCCATCCTGCGATTTCGACATAAGTAGAGGAGCTAAGTGGATCCATCTCGATCCACTTTCTTCTGCTCTCGGGGTTTTGATTTAGTACCATTGCTGCCGTTCTGCACCTGCCTCTGTTTTTCTTAAGTGAAAGCCTCTCCAATGCATAGATGGTGGTTTATTTGATATAGATCGATCCCCAAGGAGATGGCCAAAGTAATTCAGGCTTGATTTGGTTTTTCCTTTCTTTCCTAACATGTGGTGTAGATCTTGATGGGTTTAATTGAAACAACAAATCCTTTCTGGGATGGGAGAGCACAGTTTTCCATGAAAGTGTGTGTGTGTGTGTGTGTGTGTGTGTGTGTGTACGAATGCACGCCACCTGTGAGGCTTTGCATGGCTGATGGCATTTGTCTGGACTTAAGGACCCTCTCACTGTCTTGCATCTTTGTTAAGAAAGAGGAAACACACATTCTGGAGCATTCTATACCTCTTTTTTTTCCTGACTCCCCTGCATCCCTCTGCAACTTTGTTCTCCTTTTCATGGCCTGTGTTCTAAAGAATAGTATGGAAACCTATTGAGGCACAAAGGAAAATGAAAGGGTATGCATACAGGCAGAGAACAAACAAAGACAGGCCTCTTCATGTTCACATCTGGATAAAATTTAGACTGTGACAA